>JAGDQP010021891.1:0-31164 GCA_022664845.1 Lepisma saccharinum | reverse complement strand
ACAATTTGGTTAGGTAAGTAGTCGTAATTCCGTTATCATTTAATTGTTCCAAAAGGACAGCGAACAAATTGTTTTTTTTACAATGATACGTAGCCAACCTGTTAGCACTATCCAATCACTTTGTGTGTTGATCTACAGTGTAGGCTGCGAGGATTGTCGTACATACAGCACATCCCCATGTAATCGTCAAATAAAAGAAGTTTAATGCTAGTCAGAATGGATAAAAACCTTTCGGTAGGCCTAGAGACTGAGGCAGATTTCGAAGTGCTTTTGATTAAATTTATTGGGGTAAGTGCAGCTTAAAAACACTATAAGTAAATATACTTTTATCATTTTATTTTTATTATAAAGTTATAAATACGGTAACTAATTACCTTAATATGTTCACTAATTACCTTGCAAACTTTTGTTATTAGAACTGAATGCTGTGATATTCCAATTGAAATTAACATGCCCAATGAAACTCATCACCTTATATTCCCCTAACGAAATATGAGCGATATCGAGGAATTAGTGTTTGGTTTATAGATTAATCATCAAGAACAATGCCCTTTTTCCGTATGATTTACAGAAAGCGCTACCCACATACATGTATATTTACATTTGCAATGTAGAACATCAACTGGTAGGTCATCCACAGATGATAATCATTTCATCTCCTTTTGTGCTGTGAGTTGCGCCTCCGTGCAATGACCAACGATGTGACAGGATGTACTTGCATTGAGGATGGCCCCTGGGCCCAGGGGAAAGGGGGCGGAACCATTGGATAGCGCCTAGTTCTTAACAGCAGATTATTGGATAGTCTAGCTCGTTGAGACTGGGAAGTGTGCCATTGAGCTCTTCGGACCTTTGGTCTCGCCAACACTCGGGGGAGTGGGTGTCCCAAGTATCCATCAGTCGGGAGTAGAAGTGATTTCGACGCCAAGTCATTGGACTTCACCTCGATTTCCAGCTTGCTGACAAGGGTGATGAAGGTAGTACCCGGCAGCCTCGTTGGCTCCTCAGAACGAAGACGGAGAAGTGTGGGCATTTACGCTAAAATTCATCATGGCTCCACCACATCCTAACAAGTCGCCTTCTCGCACAGACAAAGAAAAGTAGAAGACCAAGAAACAGAGTGAAGAGAAAGTCACTGAAGATAATAGAAAGAAGGCGCATATCGTTACCAAAATAACCAGTGACACCGCAGCGAAAATTGAAGTAGAGACAAGTATCGTACCGACTATCACACGATATCTTGTTATTAAGTAAAGAATGAAGCATAGAATCCAGGTGGTTTGAAGGGGTTATCCCCTTTCATCACACAAAAACAACTGAATCCTGTCGCCGGCGAACTTAAACATGTTAAAAAGCTTCGCAACGGCACTTTGCTCATGGAGACATCCACTAACAAACAGTCAAATAATCTCTTAAAATTGAAGACCCTAGAACAATTCGAGGTTCAAGTTGAACCGCATCGTCAACTCAATTATAGTCAAGGCGTAATATCTTGTTGGGACTTGCAAGATGTCCCTGAAGAAGAGATTAAGGATGAACTTGCCAGCCAAGGTGTTGTCAATGTTCGTCGAATTAAAACAAGAAAGAGTGGAGAACTTCTACCCACGAGTTCGTTAATCTTGACCTTTGCCATGCCTCAGCTCCCCAAGGACGTGAAGGCAGCATTCTATTGCTTAAATGTCCGTCCGTATATACCGAGTTCGCTCCGCTGTTTTAAATGCCAGCACTATGGACACACCAGCACGTCGTGTAAGGCGACCTCTGCTTATGTGCAATATGCGGTACTAGTAGCCATGGTGCGGATCCTTGCACATCACTAAAACCTCAGTGTGTTAACTGGAAGGGTGATCACACGGCCTAGTCGCGTGACTGTCCGGTATTTAAAGAAGAAAAACGGATTAGAGAGCTGATGTTTATTGAGAAAATATCTGCTGGCGATGCGAAACGTCGCGTAAAAGAGTCTCAGAGCACCCTTCCCTCTGGTGCGTTTTCACATGTTGTACCCAGACTCGCAGTTAAAACTGTCTCGGTTGGTACCCAGACAGTTAATGTATCAACACAAACAGAGTCTGATGTGCATGACTACCTTCCGAAGCCGCCCAAAGAATCGGAGACTCCTCGCAATATGCCGACGCAGAGTCAGAGACAACACACGCCTGTGCAGAGCTCTAGAGCTCCACGGGTTAGGACTACTTTTAGTCCATATAAAGTCCCGAAATTAGTTCGAACTTCGCCTCTCGCTACAAGCATTAAGACTCTGACGAACGTTTTGTCTGCTCAATTAGCTCAGGAAGAGTCTGCACACACAATCGATGAACCAAGTACATCTTTGGCTTCAGACATGATTCAGGACCACCTGATGGATATGGATTTTAATCTCGTGGGAAGGAAAGGGAAACCTAGGTATAAACCTAAACTTAAACGGTAATATTTGACTTGTTTTTGGAGAGTTTTATGATTTCCGTTTATTTTATATGATTATGCTCCCTAGCTGTTAAGTTTTATAGTGTAGTTTTGTTTTATCTTGTGAAGGCCCATTTACAGGCTTCCATTAAGTTTTATAGTGTAGTTTTGTTTTATATTTTGTAAAGGCCCATTTACAGGCTTCCTTGTTATACTGGCCATTTACACCAGTGGGCTGATTGTGAAGACATTTTACATCTTCATCTTTTATATTATTTTATTATTTTAATTAACAGCTAAATTTTGACATGACCAAGATAAGGGGATTCCCCCGTATCGGGACGGGCGTAAGCCATAGTGCTGTTACCGCCCACAACATTCGTTTTATCTTATCTCAACTGGTAGGTGATACTATTGCACCACTTCTGCGTATTATAAATACAAATATTAAAGAGTATGGTGGTAGTAATGTGCATATTTTTGGAAATCCTCATTATGTCCCCGTGCAGCGTAAACTGTTTGATCTAATTATTTTTGATTTAAGAGGTAGCACGGGTAATCCACTTAATTTCAAATATGGCAGTGTATGTGTAAAACTACATTTTCGTAGACGTGACATATAATACTATATTATAAAAATAAATTAGTGAGAGTAGTAATAGCAGAAGCAGATTATAGTGTGTGTGTATCAAATCAGAATTAGATATATTTGCGTGTCTGCTCGCTCAAACAAGTATCATATGTAATAAAACAGTACCATATAAGCCTGTGGCGTCAGTTCCCGATAGAGTTTGTAGTCCCCGGTGACGGTGATAATTATGTTGATTTACCACATACAATGCTACATACTAGAGTTAAAATTACTGAAACAGATGATTCTGATTTAACTTCTGCCGTTAAGAAAATCCGCCCTGTAAATGATTTTCTCAGTGCAATCTTCAGCGAGGCACAGATATATCTAAATAATCAGCTAATTTCCTATTCGTCGCACACATATCCATACCCCTCGTATATTGAAAAACTATTGAATTTTAAAGCCAATGCAAAAACAACTCATCTACAGACGGCAATGTGGTTTAAAGATATTGCCGGCCATATGGACAATATGGCTGATAGCTTTAATTCCGATTTTAAACAGCGTTCTGTTCTCACGGGGTTAAGTCGCTCCTTCGAATTACTGGGCTATATTCACGGTGATACTCGTATTTTCAATCAGGAGAAATGTCTGTTGAGTGGTGTACAGTTGCGTATTAACCTGATTCCGACCAAACCCGTATTTTGTCTATTGGGTGAAGCTGCGACTGAGGGCCGAGTTGTAATTACAGACACAACACTGCTTGTATAGAAGGTTAATGTGTCGCCCACGGTGAAAATAGCACAAAACAAAGGATTACAAAATTCTAAATTTAGAGTGAAATATCCTATAACAAAGATGCAGGTGAAGACAGAAACTTAACCTCAAGTTATTATGGACACCATACTTCCAAATTTGTTTTCCGGAATAGTGCCTAAACGTATTATTATTGGGTTTGTTACTAATTCCGCTTTCAACGAAACATATAATACAAATACATTTAATTTTAAGAATTTTACTTATTCTTTGCATTGTAAATTGACGGAACTCCCATCTCATCTAAATCACTACAGCCAGATTTTGATAATAAGGTATATGTTCAGGCGTATTCTACGCTATTTACAGGTTGTGGTATTTACATATCTAATCAAGGTAATTATATCTCGCTTGCCGAATATCCTAATGGTTTTACTCTACTGGTGTTTGATTAAACTCCAGATTCTAGTGCCGGTGCGGCGTTTCATACTAGTACCCAGCGACGGGGAAGTGTACGATTAGAAGTTCATTTTAACCAAGCACTACCATCCTGTAACAGCAGTTATTTATGGTGAATTCTCCTCTGAACTGGAAATTGATTTCCAACGGAAAATATATAGTCATTAATGAGAAATGTTGAATATTCTTGAACTCTACGAAGCATTTCAACAAAATTTGCCCAAAGATCATTTTATAGTTGTATATGCTTCAGATAAATTACCTCGCTTTATTCATTCACTACGGGCAGCAATAATCATAAATATTGCTCCTATTAATAAACCCGGCGAGCACTGGATTGCCGTTTATATAAGTAATACAGGTCATGGAAAATATATGGACAGTTACAGGTTTCCACCATATATACCGCATCGTACAAAGTTTCTAAAACGCAACTGTTTATTTTATACATGGAATAGTAGACGTATTGAAGGTGATTTATCTCAATTCTGTGGACACTACTGTTTTCTCTATTTAGCATGTCGTGCATCTGGCTGTTCACTACATGCCTTCTTAAATAAATTCTCAACAGCCAGCAGTAATGTTAGCGATATTATGCTTTACTCGTTTATGCGAATGGTTCCTGGCGCGAGATTAAGTTCTCCGTAAACCTTATGTGTGTGCTGATGCCAGTTAGCAGTGTAATATTTTTTTTAAAGTGACTGTAGTCTTTTATGTATAATGAAATGTTTTAGTATAATAAAAGGAAATATTTTTAAAAGAGTATTTTGTATTATTTTTTCATACGTTGGTTATATAATAAAAAGTATCTTTTGGCAACCAAGCCAGCAATACCCTCATACTAAATGTGAAAACAGTATTTCAGTACGTCTCGCCGTTTACGAGATATATACTGTTAAATATTTGACCTTAGCCACTGGTCGCTATGGTAGTTTATTCGTTGCCTCTATGCGGTGTTATATAAGGGTTGGGAAAATGTGTATTTAGTTGGTGCTGAGCTGGGTTAGATAACGTAAATTGTATATATTCCTGTGTAATATCTGCTATATTAAATAGTGGATGTGGTTGTAGCCTCGGTAATTTATGCTGTTAACTAGCCTAGAGGGCATGTAATCTCTGCTAAGGCGCTTATTCGTATCATCTGTGATGTGCTGTGTTAGAATCTCTGCTAGGGGGGCTTTTTGTAGCCTCTATTAGCGCACTGGTGTACTGTGTGGTATAGAAGCTTTTGTAATCTCTAGGTGTGGGCGGAAACTGTCTTCAAATTCCTGTGTAATATCTGATATGTTAAATAAGGCTTCGTAGCACTGCTGTACTATTCTAGGTTAATCTCTGCTATGTTAAATAAGGGATGAAAAAGATGCCGTACCATTTCACAATCTCTTTGCTATGTTAAATGAGGGTCGTAGCATTTTTATAAATTGTAACTAAAAACTGCGACACCGCGTATCGAACAGCACTGAAATATAGGTTAGCTAGAATACATTCTTCAGCAAAATTATGAAATGGTCTGTGTTCTTCACCAACCACAACAGATGCGACACGGCGGCTGGAATATAGACCTCCTCTATGTACGTTAGCTCGAGTACGGCCTTCAAGGTTTTATAATAAGGTTCGTACTCTTTTATGATCAGTATTAAAAACGTATTACGAACAAAAACAAGCCCAGGTGACCCCATCCTACTGACGCTAAATTCTAATTATGACATAACTCGTTTCCGACGAGTGTCAGCCCAACTTCAGCACAGCTAATCGATGAAAACCGTAAATATTGCCAAAATTTGAAACTGATTTTTTTTTTCAATGGTCCAAATTTCCTGTTCTGAATATTTTCCCCTCCTGATGACATATATCAAGTATATAAGGCAAAGACAAACATATTCATTCATTGTTAGTTTGCTAAATACTTCTGTATTCAATATGGAGTAACTGTTAAAAAGCAATAGGTTCCTTCTTATCATACACTTGGGTACAAACGAATAGGTTGAAAAAGCCGTTTTTGGTCCCAGTTGAAAGGAATTTACTTATAGCTTTAGCAATAGAAATCTACGGATCAGACTATTCTGGTTTCAAGCTGATGTTGTGAGTTTGTGTATGAGCCAGTAGCTGATTGCGTAAAAAGTTTCTATCCTTGAATATTGACAATTCTATTCCATAAATGTAGGGATGGGAAGTTCTCCTAGGAATGTAGTTATCTGCGGTGAATAGGATTAAAAATCTATATTGAAAGTAATTCATATTTAAAAGAAATATGTAATAATTTCAATGAAAATGTTATTAAGGAAAGAAAAATATAGTCATCCATATAGCAAAATAATCCCTTGACTGATACTTGAAAGTCCCTCCAATCCAGCCTTTTCCCCTTTACTTAAAAAATTAGCGTATTGTGTCGAGGGAGTTTTCACAGCATTCAGCAATACTGTTAAAGCCACTTTTCTATCACTATACCATGAATGGTACTAAATTGCTTGTAATAAACCAAACACTGGATATTTGGCAATCAAACCGTACAACTACTTCACAACAAGATCCGAAACAATCAAATCAGATTAAAGAAGAACCAATACCTTTCGTAGAACCATTTGAATCGGAAGAAGTTGAAAGCAACAATAAACCAGAACCTCTCCGGTCTCATTTTGTAATAATATTCTGTTGCTGGGAAGTTTGACGGATGAAAATGAATACGAGTTAGCTTCAGTTCCGAAACCTTCAATATAATTGTTAATAGAAAATCACAAACAGGCTAACCTAATACAGCATTTCTAAAAGTATCACGTCTTTGAATAAGTTGTTGGTAATTGGTTCTACCTCCGAACTTAGAAACATAGCTTATAGGTAATGAACAAATCTGAACTAATGTTTATTGATACTACTTTTGAAACATTAATTTGTTATGTAACGAATTGTGAAATGCCTTACGTGTTGATCGGAATAGATGGTTTGAATAAATTGCACCGAAACTGGTCTTTTAAAAGCGTCAGTGTTAGCATTGATCATGGTGAATCTCCTCCAATCAAATGTAATATCGAAGTGAACGAGTCATTTTGTTTGGAAAAGCGATATCATTGTTCAATCAAGTAACTTCCATAAAGAACCATAATCAGCAAACACTAAAAGCAATATCTAATGAGTTACAACATACTTCTAAAATATAGGTGTATTACTTGCATCTTTAACAAACTTATCATCAAGTCGAGAGAGATCACCATCCTTAATCAAACAGAATGCTATCCATCAAACAGATCATCTAGAAGAACAGAAAATTGTCATCTTATTCATCAGTTTATCAAATAAAAGACGAAGAACAAAAAATAAATCTTCATCTAACAGAAGTATTGAATCACTATCAAAGAAGAAGATAAAGGCAAATAATAAACAAGAAAGCAAACCGAACCAAGAATGTAAACTTGATAGCTATCAGTGAATTGACGAAAAGGTTTTTCACATAAAGGACTCAGTAAAGTTTTCAAAACCAGCTGCCTAATTTTAGATGGATTTGTATCACAAGATGTATTGAGAGAGGCAATTAGTCTGTTGGAAAACTTATAGTTTCTAAGTTTTTGAAACATTAACGTAACCGATTTTTTAAAACATAATCTATGTCACTGAAATAATGCTGTTTCGAATGTTAAGTGTATGGTAATTCAATTTATCAATGAATCTTAAGTGATTATGATATCTTTATTCAGATTTTTTTTTACATATTTTGTTTAGCTAACAAAGCATATTACATTAACTTTGACCAACATTCTAGACATGGAAAGAAAATTATCTAAAATGCATCCAAGATCATGAACGGAATAAAACTAATCTATTAACTACTGCTGAAACTTCACGAACAGAAGTTAGTGTACTTTTAAATAGAGATAAAAAATTATGATATGTCCAAGGTGTAATCGGTTTATCTGAAGTCACTTCGTTTATTTTCATTAATAAGCTTGGTAATTAAATTATTTTCTGCCATCAGATAAAAGTAATCTTATCTGCTTTCCAAACTATTCCTCAAAACGTTGAGACTTGTTGTTACTCATAGTTGCGTGTGATACTAATAGATGAAGTTGGTTTAACATTATGTAAAGAATCTTTAGTACAGGTAACATTATCAAGAACAGTACTCTAACCTTTTATTATTAGTAATATTACAAAAAGAAATACATTTTCTTAATAGTTATAAGTGGAAGATGTGTTTAAAAAATAGAATTATAGTTTAAAATGTTTTTTTTATATTTACAATAATATTGCGTAAGACGAAATATATTAATTTTCAAATGTTAGATCAGATAACGTTACTTTTTCTTTGTTTTTTCTCTCTAGGGGCAACTTTTGTTTCGCTGCTGCAAGTATTTTTTCTGAAAAGAGGGACGATAGCTAATAAATAGTAGTCAGGATTGAATCTTTTAATCAGGTTTTGTTTCCATATGTTTTGGCTATACTGTTTCAAGTCTAAATACGCGTCTTTATTGATTTGACAGCGGTAACTAAAAATGTAACCATCAATCGTTTCTTTTACGTCTCGTTGCTAGTCAATAAGCTGCTTTACGACACTTCATATATACATGGAATCGAGCATGCGGATGCATGAGCGTGCATCCTCGGTTGTTTGGTTAATCTTTTATCATCATGCGAAACTAAAATGTTTCTAGGAAAGTAAATGTATTATCTTATCAATGTGTAGAACGTACATTCAAGAGGAATGAAGGAAAAATGAATCTAAACTGAAATTAACCTTCTTTCCCAAATATGTTGCATTATGATTGTGAAGTCACGACTACTAGGAGGTAATAAGTCTATGGCATTTGGTCATCTGATCCTTTTGTTTTACATATGGAATATAATTTATATTTTAAAACCAAATATATTATGGCAGAAATTGTTATGTCCACTTACTTACACTTTCAGAATAAGAGTTTGAAAATTTTGTTGCTTGCAGATGAGTCTAGCTTTTATGCATTTTTTGTACACGTCAGTCAGTTTGTTCAGCTCAGTGTTATCAATGACCACAAATCTTGATTTTACTCTTATGTTGTAAGAATGGTTTGAAAATGGCGTTTGAAAGACATATCAAATTCTTGCAAATTGTGATCATAGGAAATCAGATGTTGGAATATCTTGTCAAAGTAACGACCAGTTTTTTTTCTCCAATAGCACAAAATATATTTTTAAGGTTTTGCTTGGTACGACGGTTTCACATTGTTGAAAATAATGCTAGTTACTCTTGTATTGAGTATACGAAAAATACAATATTTTTGACCAGATGAACACTTATTCAACTTATACACAAAAAATAACTAAAGTTTATTGTCAAACACTTTCTTTGTGGAATAACGAGCGTATTGCAAGCGAATAATGTGGAATATGTACTAGAAACACTATAAATAACACCCAGAACGTAATTTAAACAAAATTAAGCTGAAAATTCAAGTGTACCAAGTACTTGCTTAAATCTCTAACGAGACTGCTTTGGGTGTTATTTTAATTCAAAACACTATATGAAGATTAGTGTTCATTTTCCCGGATGTAATCAGGGTCATTTATGTCAAAAATATCCATGAGCTGTTCTTGTACTTGATTCATCCAAATTATTCCATCCTCAGTGACGTCTCCCAGGTTTATCCACAGTGCTACCAGGTTAATATCGGAATAATACCAACTACCTAGACCCTGGAAAAGCATCTTCCAACATCCTCTCCTCCATCCGGCCTAAGCGAAAGATGCCTAAAGGTCATATATAAATATAATTCAAAAGTCATCCAAATTATTCATTAATACTTAAGTCAAAGAAACAAACAATTTTGACATTCATTTTTCACTTTGCTACAAGCATGTACTCACGGCATTTTTATGATACATCGCTGGAGTAAAACTACATTTGAAAGAACAAACTATTTTTTTCTATATCGCAAAAAAAATATATATCGACTTCAGTGCGAGCGGTCCCGGGTTCGATTCCCGGTGGGTGCTCAAAAAATTTCGGTGTTGACCCAGCATCGTGAGGACAATTGGGGAGCTGCTGTGAATAAAATACAGTGGCGATCACAGTGAGAGCTTCGACTCTCCTCTCCCAACCCGTCTGGTCAGCGTGGGAGCAGTAGACCAACTCCTCCCTTCGGGGAGAGGCCTTATCCACTAGTGGATTGAATATGGCTGTGATTTATTATTATTATTTTATTATATATATATTTAAACGATAACATGAAATGTGTAAAACTTTGTAAATGTTTCTAAATTATGCCACTATTATGTAAAATATAAATTATTTAATATAATTGTGTGTTTTGCAATGCTGGTTCTCATAACTGATATCCCAGAAACGAAGCTTATCTCTCCTTGAATTAAATTACGAGTAGGCCTATGTTAACTGTTTATAATTTCCATAGAATTTTGCATTTTTAGTAGGTAACGGTTTATACCTGAATAATTACTAGCAGATGACAAGAGAAATCTACCATTCTTTTCTGTGTAGTTTTACACAAACCTTAAACAAGATTTAGATAATGAGAAGTTAAACGTATTATACAAATAGTGTTTCAATTAGATTTTCTAAAAAAGTGGAAAATACCTGGTTGAGTTTTCATTTCCAAACACTTTCACAATAATTTTACAGTTAGTTAGCTCAGGGTGTCTAATATAAGCTACGATTTTCATACAGTTTTCAAGCACAATATCTTATCTCGCTCATATATAAGAAAAATATTTCAAGGAGAATATACCATTGTAATCTACCTTCATAAAACTATTTTCCGATTTAGAAGTTTTCATATCGTATCCTTACTGGTGTAAGAGTTCACGAGTTCGGGACGTATGTCCTTATGTGGAAGATCGCAATATACTTCAAACACTGGCGTCATTTCAGTTTTTTGTTTGCGGAGGGGATCATTTAAGAAATATCTTTTAATGATATACCTATCACTTGGCGTATCCCACCTACTTCCATGGGTAGATTTTATTTCCTACTCTGCATATACGTAATTTACATCTCTTTGCTATTAATAAGATAGAGCTAAAAACAAGTAGCTCTCATATCTGACATAAAAATAAGGTAAGTTCAATTGTTAACTTTTTGTAAAGTGTTAATTACAGCAGATGAAAATATCTAATGTATCAATGACTAATGACTTGGTTTCATTTTAACAATCATTAACAGCAATATAAATTTTCTTAACCTTTTTCCACTCTACAGACAAATCATCAACGAGGCTAGTCAATAGTCGGAAATTGATGGCTGAAAGTATTTTTTCAGTTACTTTAAAACTGAAAAAAATATTCATTAGGGGAGATGGTAATCGACAATGTCACACAAATTCCAAATAATAAGCTGCGAATAAATAGCTGATTAAAGCAGCCTCTATACTGTGGACATAACATATTGAGATCACTGTCTTGAGGTGGCTACCACTAAAGAATCCGGATTCAAGTCCGGCTAGAGGCAGAAATCTTACACCCGCTGATACTGAGGCAGGCTTGTAGAAGAAGCTGGAGAGTCCGTAAATAAGTTATCATCGAAATAGAAAAAAAACAGCTTAGTGCCTTGTTGTAACAAGACTCTACAAGAACTCAACCAACTAGCTGAAGACATTCTTCGTGATATCAGACAAAGTTAACGTTATGGTGACAAAACCCTTATAATGATATGATCCCACAACTTGAATAAAAATTAGATCTAGATGTCGAAATATGCTAAAGGAAATATATTTCAACCTTGAATCCAAAGAAATTGCGAAAACATATAGGGTAAATAATTTGTTATATTTTACTTTGTGCAAGTGAACTTGAACATGCTATTAATCTATGAAGTTGTTTTGTTTTATAAATATTTTATAGACCCTAAATGTGATGTGTCCATAACAATCATTAAATAAAATAATACAATTCGAATGAACTGTGCTGAAAACAATATTAGCCATAAACTTATGGTTGGAGCCAAGCAAATAATTCTGAAAAAGAAGGTCAAAAATGAAACCTCAAAAAAGGATAAATCTCGAATTTGTGAAACACAAAATTCACATGGTATCCGACCGAATACATCTCTATACTTCAAAGACTACTTCGATCTCCGAGGAAAAATAAATGAATATTAGTTGACTTAACTCACCAAATAATTTGCTGACAAATACTATAGTGTTGTTTTAGCTCTTATTAAGTATAAATATTCAAAATTCCAGACGAGAGCTCTTTGGGTCATCCATCTTATACAACGTTCAACGATGTTTACCTGCTACAGCTACAGCAACCAATCAGGTGCGACTACAAAATGCAAAGTGGCATTAGGAGCTAGCAGAAAATCGATAAAAACAAGTTAAAAGTTGAGTAAAAACTTTTCAACAACACATTTAACACACAAGAAGCTGAATTTCACTGCTGATCAAAACTAACATGAACGAAAAGTACTTTAAACCTAAGATTTTTTTGCTTTTAGCGGGATGTCACAAGCTCACGTCATTTTTAACCAATTAGATACGAACACAGTCAACGATAAATTTAATCCAGAATAAATAAAAACAGTAAACCAACTCTTATCACAAACTTACAACATACCCAAACTTCCTAGCGGCGATATCACTGAATCATTAGCAGACGAAGAAAACAGCAAAGAAATCTGCAGTTAGAATCGAGAATTACTAAAACAGATTTTATAGAAAAAATAGACTCTGGAAACAATGCACGAGTGGCAATAGTAGTTTTGGTAGTGATATTACGACTATTGGTTTACTGGCTCCGCGGCAGCGGATGGGCACTTTGGCTAGTTGTACTTTAATTCTTTTCATGTAAAAGGATCAGGAATGCAAACATTTGCTTCCGATCCTTTCCGCAAAAATTAAAAAGTAAATTAAGTGCTATTCTTATTAATTCAATAATGAAATTAGGAAGTCGAATACTACTTACAATATTTTTGTAAAAGAGTAATCAGCTTCGCGAGAATTTAGTACAGATGATCTGAAACTGGCTAACAAAGAATATAATAGCTTTGAAAGAGAAGAACTGCTATTAGTTCCATAAATATAGAACCATCATTTAGAGAAACTAATTAAAAATAATGTACTAATTTGATATTAATTTAAAATATGTACAAGGTGCGTCATCTCGGATTCTTTTTGAAAGTAAAGTAAACTGCCTATCATTTTATTTTATTTACCATTGCACATATTTGCATGCCTATTAAGTGATCATGTTCCTTAGAAGTGGAAAATATTTTTAAAAAACGAAAAAAGGTGGCGTCGTGCATAAGCCGTTTGTGAATGTGTATGCGTGGCGGTATTTTGTTTACGGTTTCAAGTGTTGAAAAGTGCTTAGAAGTTTCATCTCCATAATTTTAGTGCAAACAGGAATTTTTAAAAGCTGTAGTGCATAACTAAACTGCGATAAATATTGTTCATTTGGCTTTAATTGGTGAAGATAACAGTAGAAGACCTGAGTGGAACTTCCTTTGTTTTTTTAGCAATTTCTGAGCTTCGTGTAAATAGTCATATTAATATTGATAAGTATGAATTTATTACAATACTTTTGTGCATGTATGAATGTATTTTAAGTATAAGTACTGTATGTATTATTATGGGAAAACATTCAAAGGGAAAACACAAATCAGTTGTTTCTGCCGTAGTACAAAAAAAACCGTACATCTACGCAGCAGGGCTCCCACGTGCAATCGACAACTGTTATTGCTAATATGGCAACGGCTGCTCAACAAGGTAAATTAATTCAAAATATTGGTGGCAAAGATTCTGTTGATCCTAATGTGAACTCTATGGAACAAAGTTTGAATATACATTTAGTAAACCCTTACATGGATGTAGCTAATGATGAAATAGGTAGTAATAACTCACACGCCCTTAATGACTCTCCTTATTCTCCCACGGGTAATGTGAACTTTATCTCCCTTACGGGTAATGTGAACTTTATCTCCCTCAACTTTATCTCCAGATGAAATGATGCAGTCAGAAAGTATTTTGTCGGATTCCGGTGATAGTAATATAGCTCCGGGTGATGTAGTACATGGTCTGCTTCAGTTGCAACATGGCAATAAGCTAGACAGTGGTGGGAAAAGTACTGAGAACAGTGGTAGAATAATTGGACTAGAAGACAACAAAGATATACACAACGTTAAGAAGCGTACGATCTCAGAAACTGATCTGCCTGGACAAGAGGTAGGCAAAGCATCTAAAACGGCTAAAATACAAAATCAGGTTGAAGGAATGAATCAGGGTAATTATATAGGAACGATTCTTTATCCTTCCTCTAATATCGGACCTTTCCTTGTTTTGGTGGAGGGAGTAAACCACGAAAATATTGGCGACTATCAGACACCAATGTTCGCCGTAAAGCTACAGGACGCAGGCATAGACATCGAATAAATCGAACCAGCAGGATATTACAGGGTGAAAATTTACTTTTCTTCATACGATAAGGCTAATGCCTTTGCAACTAATAAGGTTTTACTTACTCAACTGAACATTATCGCAAAAATACCAGTCATGTTGACAAGAAGAAAGGGAGTAATTTACCAAATTACCCCAAACGCTAGTATTGATCTCATTTTAAAACATTCTGAGTGTATATATCCTATTCTTGCAGCAAGAAGACTAAAGGAAAAAGTTGTCTCAGCTGATGGACAAGTAAATTATATTGACACTCCATTAGTCGAATATACATTATACTGTCAAATTTTACCGTCGCACATCATAGCGTTTAAGCAGCGATATGAGGTCCAAGTAAAGAAACGTAAACTATTACAGCGTTCCAGGTGTTTGTTGTATAATCATGACAGTACCAGATGTGTTAGGGAAGTACGCTGTAAGATATGTGGAGAGACTCATCAAGGAAAGTGTAGTACAGAACCTCGTTGTATTCATTGTAAGGTAACATCCCATTCTATGTTAGATTCTACATACCCTGAAAGGCATCTTTAGCAAGAAGTGCTTGACCTCATGTGAGGGACAATCTGCCTTACTGGACGGCCATCAGGATTGTCAAAGGTCAACCGGTTACTTGAACAGAGTATGTTAAGTCGTCATATGCACAAATAGTTAAATCAACTTTTCCTCACAATGATACTCAATACGATATTTTCCAAGGTCACACTGTACCTAACCTTAATGCAGGGAACTCATCTTCAGACAAGTCGATCAAAGTACAAGGCCCAAGTGGTAAGGAGAAAAATGTGCTGTCTCAGCAGCGATTAGTTCCTCTCAATAATTGGCAGAAAAAACATATGCAAGTAAATCCTGGTAATACTGAAGGTAATTCTTCAGACTTGTTTCATCAATATATGACCTCCAGAAAAGTTCAGGATAAAACGGATCCGACAAGAAGGGTAAGGGAATTACTTAATGGTGACAAAGCAGGTGTTGGTGCCCAACACTATGAACCGAAAATTAAAGATAATTATAACATGCCTCAGCGACGGAATGGTTCGTAGAAAGCTGATCCCTCCTGCTCCAAAAAAGAACAATTCAAACATAGTTCGTTAGATTGTGATGAACAAGAATCTGTCCCCCTCCTGGTATTCTCAATCCTGTATTGTTCACAACTGCAGTCCGTAGCATGTTGATTACCGTTTCTAGTATTTTAAACAACTTTACTGATGACTTCACGGATCCTAAATCTCAACTGATGAACATGCATTGCAAATCTCTTATGAACAACTTGTCTATATTAGTTGGGGTCTGAAAGAAAAGAAGTACTATAATGTTATCATTTTTATTTTTGCTTCTTTCATTGTTACAAAAAAAATGGACATGCTTAAAATAGTCATAAATAGAATTTACAATATGTTTTGTTTCATCATTAGTTCATATTATTCTTGCTTGCACAGGTCTTAATTTCATGAAAATTATACAGTGGAACCTCAAATCTTTCGCAGCTCGTAAAGTTTTCTTGCAAAAATTACTTATAAAACACACTCCTGAGATAGTGTGTCTTTCTGAAATTTGGGGAAGAGGACATTATAAAAATAAAATTACAGTGGAAGAATTAGATCAATTAACAGCAATTGTGTCTGAACCTATTTTTCTCCTCGGCGATTAAAATACACACCTGGAAATGGTCGGAAATAAGCACACATGCCCGTTAGGAAAGAAAATACTCTCATTTTTAGACAATAATAACTTTATTCTTTTAAATTATAATAGCATCACGCACAGACCATCAAATGGAACTACCCATTCAGCAACATACTTAGCTATTTGCTCAAATACTTGAGCGTGTAAAGTGACGTGGCAGACAGAAGAACACATGTACACGAGTGATCATTACCCATGCATTATTGAGTTAATAAAAACCCATTCAGGTTCATATTTTAAAATAAAGAATCCGCTGCGCAAATGGAAAACTGATAAAGGGGACTGGGACAAATATCAAAATATCATAAAATTCTTGTTAGAAGATCAAGAAAAAAAATATCCAAGAAAAATATGCATATTTTATATCCTTGATTGTAACGGGTTTAAACTCTGCCTCTCCAATAATAAATTATAGTAAAGTTAATTCTTCTAAAATGCAAAATATTATATGATGGAATCTAAGTTGTCAGGATCTCTGGAATGAGAAAAGTTAAGCTACTTTAATTATTTACAAAACCCTTCTCGAGAAAATTTCATTCACTATAAGTCTATGATTGCTAAAATGAAAAGAAAAGTACAACAAGAGAAACGTAAAGCCTGGTACCAAATCTGTGGCGAACTGCAACCCAGTACTCCCATCAGCCACATTTGGAATATCTTAAGGAGGGTTAAGTACCCGCATAAATCAACACATCATTCTTTAGATGTTACATGCCAGGAACAATTTACTGAAAAATTTTGAAAATTTGCACTCACAATATGGAGGAGTGTCCTAATCTTGACTTCGTTTGGGCGACAACCAGCATAGGGGGGAAGGCTTTGTATGAACTGATATCTATCCGTGAATTAGTTATTCTTCTTGGTAGTACAAGAAGTTCGTGTCCTGGTTTAGACAAGATCCCTAATGAAGCGTTACAGAACTTACCTGAAATTGGCCTTTATTGGCTCTGCAAGTTGTGTAGCTCTATTTTACTGACTGGTTAAGTACCTAGTGGTTGTACAAAACAATTTATTTACCCTATTCTTAAACATGGAAAAGATACCAAAGACGAAAAAAATTACAAGCCTCTGGATCTCACGTCTAATACTTAAAAACTTTTCGAAAAATGTACTTTGAACAGATTAGAGTGGTACTTGGAGGCGGAACGAAAGTATCTCATCATTAAATTGCGTTACATAAAACAAAGGTACCCTTGATGCACTGTCAATTTTAGGACTAAACGTAGTAAATAACTTTGCTAGAAGACAACCAGTACATGCTGCATTTCTAAATGTATCCCAAACTTATGACTCTGTCAAAATATCTAAATTGAAGGAGATTTTAGTTGCTGTAAAAATTCCTCGATTTTATATTATACTTATATGGAATCTACTTAATCTTAATAAAGGATTTTTATACTTGAATGGAGCCATAAAGAAAGAAATATCTATTACTGTCGGGGTCCCACAAGGATCAGTTTTAAGTCCTTTACTATTTAACATGTATTTAGCAGACATAGAAAAGATTATTCCTCCCCCATTCAGCTTCATTCTATACGCAGATGATTTTTCGGTGATGGTACCTGATAATAGTTTGTAAACTGGTTTCTGGAATTGGAATTATTGATCAAGGACATTGAGACTTGGTTGAAAAAAAGAGATCTTAAATTATCAGAACAAAAATTTCTCTAATCTTCTTTCTCCCCCCTTATAGCAGATACAAAAGACCCTTCTCTCCTCGTTACACCTCCATTCCGGTTGTTAATAGGGTAAAATACTTGGGGGTTCCTTTGATGAAAAGCTTAACATGAACGCTCATATAAAGGCCATTCTTGTTAAAATTAGTAAAATACTAAATATAATAAAATCGCTTGCAACAACCAAATTTGGTGGCTATCAAACTGTTCTTGTTTTTATTAGAAAATATTTTCTTCCAAACATGGAGTATGAACTTTCGGTCATACCACTTATCAACAACAAATCGTAAGAAAAACTTGAAGTAATAAATAGAAAGGCAATTAGAATTGCTCTAGGTGCAATAAAGAATAACCCCAAACATACCAACATACTTGGAATCGCATATATCTAATGTGCAAACTAGACTACTGCGAGCTGTTGCTAGGTTTCTCATAAAAAAAAAATAATTCGTATATTCATCCATTTAATCAACTATATGAAGAGACGATTAATTTAAATAGAAATAAACATAAACAGACGGAAAATATCTGGACTTTGTTAACAAGACAGTTCAAACCACAATTTGTCCTCATACATAAACAAAAAAAAAAAGATATCATTTTTAAAATTCCTTGTCCAATAGAAACCATTTCTGATATTTTTTCTTCAAAATTTTCCACGATAGAAGAATATAAAGGATTTTGGCTTGAATTCTATTTTGTAAATACAGACGGCAGTAAGGCAGTGGGGGCTGCTAGCGCAATTTGAGACCCTCAGAAGCAATATTCTTTGAGGTATCGATTAGATCCTTGCTTTTCTATATTCTATCTTTAAAGTTTTGGTATTTTTAAGGCGTTGGGGTATTGTTTGCTTTTACAGGCAAAGAAAATTTTAATTTTAACAGACTCACAAAGTTCTCTACTCTCTCTCCGGAGAACTTATCATCAATTGTTTCAAACTCATCCGATAATCTACGACATATTAGAATTATACTTCTTAAATGTGAAAGCAGGAAAAACAATACATTTCACCTACTTAGGATCGCATGGAAAGGTCAATTGTTATGTTTTCATTTATATTCTCCAGATATAGTGGACCAACTTGCTCGGAAAAGCACCACTCTACCTGTTATTACGAAGGCTTAGAGATATTGGAAAGATTACGTAACTCCCATTTTAAGTCAGATTAGCAAAGATTGGAAACGCAGTGCAATCACGGAATTACAAGCGACAAATTCTCCGTTTAATTCATATTACAATGAAGAATCATTAAAACCTTGGTTTCATAATTATAACATTCCTTATCTTATCTTAACAATAATTAGAGCACGTACTGAGCATACAAGACTTAAGGCCCACAGGTTCAAGATAGGATGTAGCCCTTACCCTACCTGCGAGTGTTTAATGGCAGAGCAAGTGGTCAAACATTTGCTAATTTCCTGCCCTAAATATCGAGCTAATAAGAAATCCCTACTAAAAGCTCTTTACAGGTTACCAATTTCTAGTCCCATATCATTAGAACATATTTTAAATGAACCATTACCACAAGCAGCATATTTAATTAACCATTTTTTTTCAAAAGATTGGGAAACTGTTATAACTTTATGTTCTTTTTAAGCATGTTCATTTTCTTTGTACGTTTAATTAATGAGAGGTATGTGTATTACTTATTTTTCTACAGTGTTAACTATATTAAAAAGGAAAAAAAGTATATTGAGAGAAAAAAGGAAAATGGAGAAAAGGAAGGAAACAAGCTTATATATAAATACAACAAAGCAAAACGTATATATATATATATATATATATATATATATATATATAATTTATATAAAAACAATATTTAAAAAAGAATATATATATATAACAGATTCAAAACGGTACTGTAATTGTTAAATGTATGTACATCATTTTAGAGTAATGTGAAAAAACTTTTGAAGAACTGGTGACCTCAGTTATTGTATAAAAACTGTAAGCAACAATATGGAACAAACCTGAAGAAGTCATGGAATTTGACGTCATATACCTTTATAATTTTACCCTGATACATATTTCCATCTGGCCAACCCAGTTTCACCAGATGCTCTGTCTAAATTTTCTTAATTGTTTCATAGACCTGAAAAAGTCTCGGAAACTTATGCTAGTTACATCTATATTTTTTTCCCCTACCAAGATATTTCCTTCTGGTCAACCAAGCTTCATCACGTGCTATGTTAATATGTTTTAAATTCCGTGATGTAACTCTGTCAAAAAGTAAAGTGATAGGCAGTACAGAATTAATATCTTTATGATAACTTAATATGAATATTTACATCAATAAATTCACAAATAACGTGTCCATTAAGGGGTGGTTAATGATCTACAACTAAGGAAGGAAACAGAAAATTTACAGAATTTAAAATATTTATCTTCTGTTGTATCTAAAAGGATGCAAAGTTTTGAAATCAAACTATAATGCTTTATTAGAAAAGGAATTTGTTCATTAAGTTATAAATGAATAAATGGTTGATGCTTTATCGAAACTTTGCTATATACTTTGTAGGGGTTATTTCAACAAAATTATTAAATCTAGTTTTGAGTTTGTAGGAAAATATAAAGTAACATTTTATTTTTGTCCTACAGCAAAGTATGTTACGTTGACTATAGAATCCAAAGAAGCTAAACATAAGACAAATACCATTCAATATTTATCTAACGCTATATTCATGCTAGTCGAAATAAGGCAAGATAATTTGAGAACGCAAAGTATTTAAGTGGCGCTCAGCGTGGGGCCACTATTCTAGAATATCTCGTTCTAAGGATATATATAATGTTACTGTAGTACTATCTAGGGAATAAACTCTAATAAAAGTAAATCAGTATATGATAATATGAGCTCTACATGTTCTGTACAAGTTGATTTTCGTAAGTCAAGAAAGAGAACTCGTCGTAAACGTATGTTGGGAAAAACAACTTTAAAAGAAGTTGATGAAACGAGTACACCTGTAGGTGTAATTGAAGATGAGAATATTTCTGAAAATGAAGACCAAACCGTTCTTAATATATGTAATGAAGTAAGACAAGAGTTACATAAGGCAGATCAAGGCAATGTTCAAAGACCAATGGATGATGAGAGAACTGTTTTTTTAGATATCTCTGATTCTAACCGAGAGGAACTTAAGGAGTCGCTATGATTGTTCTTTGCTGAACAAGAAAACTTGATTAAAACAAATTGGCTGACATCTCTAGGTTATTTAAAGAAATTTGGGAATTATATCAAACAAATCGTTTAAGACTTGATGAGCAATACAATCTTTTGTTAGATTGTTATATGAGGATTGCCGATTTAGACAAATGGAAAGAGGAACAGGATAGAGAAACTTTCTTTGTTAAAATCAGATTCTTAAGCTAGAAAATTATCTTGAAGGGTGGAAAAGACAAACTGCTTATAATAGTTCATTGTCCAGAAAGGAAATGTCGTGTATTTGTAGGCCATTTAATTAAAGTTAATTCTGATGTTAATAAACAAACTTATAGAAAATACTATCACAGTACTGAGGAGGATGACGATAATCCATATTTCTCTTATGCAAGTAGTGAGTCCAAATTAAGTACTCATAGTTTTAATAAAAGAAAATTTATCGATAGTCTTGTATCAGATTAAGTAGAACAAATATTAGATATCCTTCGCCGCGAGACTATGACAACTTGCCACAATGGTGTGGTGATATCAAGAAAGAGAGGTTAACGACATATTTGCTGTGCATGGGCCTAAACTAAACTGAGTTAATGGACACTGTAAAAAGATCAATGGTTGGTCCAGCTCAGTGTGTTCTTCGTTAAACTAGAGCAATATATGGGATTGCGCTGATTTTTGCTATATATTTCTGGATATTTACGTAAGTGAGGAAAAGATTAAAGTAAAAATGAGTGAGCTCAAAAACATAAAAACTGAATGGGAGCAAGTAGAAAACTACGGTGAAAAATACAAGAATTTATAGTTAATCTTTAGCTATAGACAATTATATGTCTCAGCTAGAATTATTTAACATATTAATGGAAATGATACCTAGATGGTTGAGAATGACGTTAATATTTCCTAATGTTAACAATCTAGAAAGGTTCCTTAAGATAGTGGAAAATTATGATGCATTCAGCAATAGGGAGCGTTGTATTTGAAATAAATTTATTAGTAACAATACTAGAAAGGAGGTTAACACTGTTAATCATAGAATGAAGCCTTTAGGTATTAGTGTGTATAATAGTAAAGGTAGATCTCATGAAATCAATAATGGGTGTTCGTAAAGAAGAATACATGTACCTAGTATAAAGGAAGATGAAAAATCTGAAATTACGACTGAAACAAAAAATTTAGAAATGAGATTAACCGTAAAAAAATGAAAACAACAGGGAATTGTTAATTCCATGAGATACAGATGTCAATGTGCCTATGTGGAAGAAAAGGTGGACTGACAACACCGGTGCACTCGTTGCAGATCCAGAATAGTGTTATATGGTATTCGAGCAATGGTAGTCGAATGACTAAGGTACATAATATTGAAATGTTATTGAATGAGAAAGCAAGTAATATGGATAACTTGAGTAAAGATCAAAAGATTAAGCTATATAAGTTATTATATAAATATAGTGACGTATTTAAGGACAATCCTCTATGTCATAAAACGTTTAGTTATAAAATTGAGTTAAAAATCAAGCTACAATAAAATGAAAACAATAACCTATACCTCAAGCATAAAGGGAAGCTTTTGAAGAGAAAATCATGAAGTGTGTGCAATGCGGTATTATAGAACTTGTTAATAGTCCATATTGTAACACATTACATGTAGTAGGAAAACCTGATGGATCAGTTAGACCATTTTGGACTAAAGTGAAATAAACAAATCATGTTATTGTACCTCAAAAGCAAGTTAAAAATGTTAATTATTTATTATCAACTTATGCTGTGAAAAACTATTAACGGCTTTTAGTTACACTAATCATCAATTTCAATTTGTTATATTATCTTATGGATTGGTAAAAGCTGTTTCAGTGTTCATATCAATCATGATTAGTATGTTTGCTCTTGAAATAATGGCATGGCTAAAGATATATCATGTCTACGACAACTGTTGTTGTACTGAAACTTACGAAAAGCATTTAATAAAGTTGGAATATATATTGAAAACTCCTCGGGACAATGGATTAATAGTTAAGCTAAAAATGTATGTTTGTTATTATGGAGATTGTATCTTTAATACATGTATATTCTGGTAAAATCATCAAAGTTCTTGAGGGTATGAATGAAGCTATATTAATGTATCCACGTCATACGAATCGCAAAGCCTTGTATAGATGGATAGATATTTGTAATTGGAGGCAGCGTTTTATTCATAACTTCAGTGTTCTGATGGAACATTTGTATCAAATTTTAAGGAAAGACACAAATGGTGTTGGACAGACAGACAAGAGCAGATTCTTGAAAAATTAAAATTACAATTGACCAGCAGCAATTCGTTGGTTCAGCCCGATTTTAACAAACAAATATACATTGTAACTGATGCCTCTTACGTAGGATTATCTAAACACATAGGTCAAGGTCAAATTGAAGAACAGCAAATCATCCAATATTCAAGCAGGTGTCTTAGAGAATGTGAAAAAAGATACGATATAACAGAACTTGAATGTCTTGCCTTTTTATATATAGTACATAAATTTTATGAATACTTAAAAGGTAGACATTTTATAATTAACACGGATCACGAATGTTTGAAGTATCTAAATGAGGCTAAGCAATGAAATCCTAGGTTAACTGGATGGTCTTTATAACTTCAAGAATATGACTATACTATTATTTATGTAAAGGGAAAACTATCTGTCTCGCAGATTTTATGAGTAAATGACCTGTACAAATGAAAGTTAACGAATGTATAGTCAGTGCTGTATATTTCCAACCTGATCGCATGAATTTCAGTTATGATCCAGATGATAATTAATCGAGACTCAAACAAGAGCTATTGAAGGTTAATGATGAAATAATAGTCTATGAACAAAGACAACTTAAATGTTGTGATGATATTATTCTAACTAAGTTTATGAAAGAACGTCGATAGAAAATACTTGTGACTAAAGATTATCAACGACAATTAATACAATAGTACCATAATCAGTTAGGTCATTTTGGTCTAAAGAGAACTTATTGGACTATGACCAAATGGTTGTATTGGCAATATATGAAAAGGGATTTTACAAAATGTCAATAATTGTACAACTTGTATGGAGTCTAAGCCTGAAGTTAGAGGCATTCTTAAAGTAAGTATCAAATAATAGCAAAAATACCATTAGATCTAATGTTAGTGGATATAATTGGTCGTTTTCCAAGGTCAGAAAATTATGAATATATATATACAGTCAATAGTAGACATAGTGACAAGTTTTGTCATTGTGTATTCTTATGAAAACCTCAACAGCTGAAATATTTACGAAAATAAAGGAATGTATTCGACATTATGGATATCCCGTTAAAATTTTTGAGTGATAGTTCACAGTTTACCTCCAAGTTATGAAAGAACTACATAGAAGAACATTCAACATATTTTAACATATAAATATCACCCTCAAAGCAATCCTGTAGAGAGGTACAATAGAGAAATAGGTCCTTTGCTTCGAGTGTTTTGTAACAAGCACCACGTGTCATGGAACAAATACCTGATTGAAATAGTTCATTTCATGAACAATACAGTAAGCCAATGTCATCATTCAACGACACAAGAAGTAATTTTGAACTTACCTTGTATGGATTATGTTAGTAAAGTTATGAACAACATTCAGGACTTAGAAATAAATTAGGAGGATAGTAATATACCTAAATTGGCTAGCTGTATGAAAAAGAAATATAAACAACACGGTAAAGTTTATATAAAAGAAGGATCTTTAGTGTATAGGAAAATGCACAATCTTAGTTCAGCTAATGATTGACAAATAGTGAAACTCTTTAATTTACATGAAGTACCTTGTGTGTTTATAAGTGTCCTTATTAATTCTGCTACAATAAGACATTTGGAAAGTAATAAAGTAAGAAAAAATATTGATAATTTGAAAGTATTTAAGTGATCTTCAGAGAAAAATTTATCTATAATGAAATCAATGGAAGAAGATCAAGCACCAGTCATGAATGTAAGTGATAAAATTATGTAAAACAACATATCATGCAGTGAACTGCATTGATGACACTATATATCTATAAAGGTTTGAGTTGAATTGAAAGCACCACATAATCGAGAAAGCAATGTACTGCAACGGTAAGGCGAATAAAGAGTTAATATCAGGTGAGTTTGTATAATTATGTTATACTTCATTTGTCTTTAAAAATAATTCACCTTGTAACTAAATAATTATCTTTATACAACCCGGGGGGAGCCTATGGATATAAATAACTTGTTATATTTTACTTTCTGCAAGTGAAATTGAACAAGTTATTAATCTATGAAGTTTTGTTCGTGCGCCCTAAACAATCATTAAAGAAAATGTGCATGATGTGCCCATAACAATCACTAAAGAAAATAATATAATTGGAATGAATTGTGCTGAAACAATATTGGCCATAAACCTATGGTTGGAGTCAAACAAATCATTCTAAATAAGAAGAAAAATGAAACTACAAAAATGTATAAATCTCCTAGAGCAGATAAACCTTAGAGAGAGTCCTACGTCATCAAAGTGAAGCCGTTTTTTATGTTCATGGCGGCCATGTTTGTAGGATCGGGTGCCAAAATTTCCCGCAAAAATAAACGCAATTTCATTGGTCAATGCCACAGATCTCCAAAGCGGACGGAGTCTGCTATTGTTCGACTAGTAAAGATGGAATTACAAGACAGTAAATATTTACGTTATATTTCTTTTATGTGTTGGGAAGACTTATTTATAAGAGGAAAACACGATCGACTTTGGATTTGTGAAAGCAGATTCAAGGAATTCAGCAAGAGTGTACAAAGTGATGGGTGCAGAATTTTCCACTCGAAGTTATAATCATTTTTGAAGCAGAAATTAAGGGAGGAAACGAAGAGGTAAGGTCAATTAAATTTACTACCATAGCTATCAAAGAGAAATTTTAAATATATGTTTTCCTGTATATACGATAATTTTGTATTATTTCGGAATGTTCTCTCTAATTACGCACTTTAATTCAAGTTAATATGCCTTGTACTTTCTGAAATACGTTAATGCTTTCTGCAGAAGCAAAATCTATGTGTAGTTCAAAGGGCAAAATAATTAGTTCAGTAAGGTGTTTGGAAAATAAATTTCAGATCTAATTTACACTATCCTATTTGTGATGAACCATAGTAGTATCCAAAGTACAGTCCACACTTCTCTTTTAGCGTGATGGATACAAGTATAGTTTAACGCGTAGACGGTTCATAGCTCCGATTCATTGTTTCAAGTAGCGGGGAATGGAATGTGTGACAATTGGGAATATTTCTTCATTGAGTTCAGGGCTACTCTGCAAACTTTAAAAACATTGAAAGTTTGGTTAGGTAAGATTGAGTTAGTTTAACCTAGTTTAAGTTATCTTTAACTGGGCTTAATGACTTTAATCCTTCGAAATCAGATCTGTGATACTGTACTGAACGTGGTAATTTGTCTTCCGGGGAAGTATCCAACGAGCATCTTAAATTAGTAAAGGCAATTGATGTAAATGGTTGAAGCTATTTAATACTGATAAAGTACGGAAAGTGTAGTATTAATTATCTTAGTGAATTACGTAATAATTAGTGATGCATGAATAATGAATATCAGTATTGCAAGATCTAAGACTGTAGGGAAGTAATAAGTATAACATATAGCATTAAATCCAGTATACTACTGTTGATAGATATCACTTATATTCATTCACTATTCGACTGTATGTAGTGCCCTTGAAACTCGTAGGTAAGGATGAGAACTGCAATTTATAACAAATTGAACCTTTTCCGCGACAACGAAGTTTACACTGGGAAACTATTTTGTTGAGAGAGGATAGTTCGCTGCGCTTTAGATACTCCCCCGTATCGTTGAAAACTGAACATTAGATTAGGTTAGAGTGAATTCTCTTAACTTATATTAATTAATTTAAGTAATCTTTAACTGATCTTAACGTCTCTAGTCCTTCGTAATCAGATCCGAAATAATGTGCTGAACATCGTGATTTCTCTTCCGTGGGAGTATCCAAAGAGCATCCCGTAGTATTAGTTTTCAACACACCAATGTTAAAAGAAAATGAAAGAAACATATTTTCGTTTGTTGAAAACATCATGATGTATTTTAGAAATCGCATACTATGATGGGTAAAAGTCGAGTTTAACCGAGTACTCGGTTAAACCCGACTTTGCCTTAATTAGTGGCCATGGGAACGTGGAGGTTAGGTAGGTTAGGTGCGGTTATGTATCTTTACAGTATTTTTAAATAAACAAACGAAAGTGTAAAAATACATAACCGTACCTAACCTTACTTAACCTCTACGTTCCCACGGTCACTAATTGAGGCACTAGGTTAAACTCGACTTCTACCCTGTGATGTGAAACTTTATATTTCCCTCTGGTTAAGTGAGAAATCTTTACATTTTGATTAAACTCGATAACCACATTACTTTAATTGTTAATTTTCTTTAAATAGAGTAGACACATTCGAAGACTGAAAATTATCACTACTATAACTGTACTGCATAAACAAGATCAATATTTTTGTAATGAGTAAATTAAAACAATAATCAAATAAAGAGCATACAACTACCGTGAAAATCGCTCTACAATTTACTTTTCATTATTTTTGCCTTGGAATTCATCAACAGATACAAAGACCTCGGCATGCGGAAGCAAACTTCTAATTTCGTGTTATGAATGGCTTGTAGTTTGCCACAAAAGTCACAGACACAAAGTAGAAGAGTTGAAACTGGGTGAGTTAAAGTGAGGTTCGATTATATTTTCATTATACGCAATGCACATGGCGTTTAACATTCACTTTGTTTGCTCGACTCAACACGGAATTAGCGATTAATTCAAACATACTTTAAAAATTGTCAGTCTAATATGACGCTTTCATGACTCGGAACTTCGTTATATTTTGCTTTCCAAGACTTGCACACATATTACAAACATTACATTTATTCTGTAAATTTTTAATTTTTGGGCTGATCTCAACTAGACTTTAGTAAAGCTACTTAAGGTGATTTTGGTTTGATTGACAAGGTTTACCTTAAATTAGGTTTGGTCCATTAATTCTGGAGAACAGGTCCAGGCTGATTTCAAAGTGTTCGTGAACTTGAAAGAGCAAGGGTGAAACTGAATTTTGTTACGTGATATAAAGGACTTACTTTTAATCAGAGTTATTAGGTAAAGTGCAGTTTACGGTAGCCAGGATATGTAATGTTTGGAATATTTGTGGAACTATTGGACCGCTAAATTAAACAAGGTTTTAAATCATTGAAATAGGAAGTGAAAGTAAAGGATCGAAAATGAAGTGGTACTATTAGCACATGTAAAACGTCATGTGCATCGTACAAGAAGAAAGAATTGTGTAATGTGGCTTTACTAACCCGTCTTCGCTTGCTACGCTTTCTAGCAGTGAATTTTGTAGCAAATATGTAGCATTAATCTTTTTCAAAGTTGAAAATATTTTTAGTTCGTCTGTTAATGCCTGCAATATTTTATATTTGTATGTATTAATACTGTTTGTACTTCATTTCAGATTGTTTGTTGTCTCGAACTGTAAATACAAGATGTCACTTTTCGACACAGGATCATACCATGACGCTTGATGTTTCGAAGAGAGCCGCTTCGAAAATGAATTTAAAAACCATCTTGGGTGACCATGATATTTTTAATAGCAAATCCAGCTAATTTGGGAGAGAAAAGGTGCAATGTAGCACATCTACGCACGAGAAATGCTGTTAAGAGAACAATTGGAGCCTACAAGAGATATTTTAGATGTTTAACTCAAGCTTCAGCTACAAATATACCAATCATATGCCCATCAGATTTGAATATAGACATAATAGAAAATTTATTGAGTAATCAGATTCAGGGCTTAAAAAGTATTTTTCTTAAATTCAGTATTACTGTTTTCGGCGTATGTTATTTGCTGTAAAATCAGTGCATGCAAATTGAAACTGTCATTTGTTAACGCAAACACTTTCCGTTTTAAGTTCACCTTTATCAGTCTAGTAATATGATCATTTCTGCGTTACTTTTTCCTTATTAACAAATGTGTTATGAAACGATTTTTTTGTGTTACTGAAGAAATTGCTGTTTAAAAAGTGTTTTTGGACAAAACCAAATAGTAGAGATTTTAATTAACAGAAAAATGTTTTCGCTTAAGTACAACTATCGAGCTATTGTAGTTTAAAATGACCATCGTGTAAGCTTTACAGCAGAATCTCTTCTTAAGCATATGCCAAAATGTGACTTTTATCAAAATCTATGATTTTTACAATAGTTTATGGAATCAAACGTGCATATTTCGATTTTGTTGATTATGATTCGCCAGATATTTATGATTAAGTAGTGCCTGAAGCACATTTCTTGTTTTCATTTCAAGAGACCATCAAATTTTTGGATTTGGAAATGAGTTCACACATTGTTAAGATAAGATAAAATTAATTTTATGGGTGGGCTTACGCCCTTCCCGCCACACCTTGTTATTTGATCAGTAATTATATGTTGACTTCATTCTTTTGAATTCAAAATAAACTAGAAGCTAAATTACTGCTGTCGACAATGATTTCGTTAAGATGTAGTTGAATCTTAGTAACAGTGAAGCTTAGGTTATGTTTGTCTGATGTACAGTGCGTTGAATTTAAAACCGGCCCCGAGGTACACTTTTAATTGCCTGTTTGATTGATGTGTCAGTCTTGTATGTATGTATCCGAACAAAAACACCAGAGGTGCAAAAAGTGGAGTCAAGTTCTTTAGCCGTAAAAAGGTGTGAAATGGGAGATGGATGAGTCAAGTTCCTTGGTGACAGCATGTAACAGGAACAAAGGAACTTCGCGCGAGCTGGCAACAGCCTTAGGGTTGGTGGCGGTGGACGTAGTGGGTTTTAGGATCCCCACCACCCTTATAGCTTGAGGAACATGAACCTTGCCACCTCGCGCCAAGTTCCTTTGTTCCTGTTACATGCTGTCACCAAGGAACTTGACTCATCCATCTCCCATTTCACACCTTTTTACGGCTAAAGAACTTGCCTCCACTTTTTGCACCTCTGGTGTTTTTGTTCGGATTTCACAGCTTTTTGTACATGTATAATATATATACCCGATCGCTCGGCTTCGTTTAGGTCCTCGCCCCCCGTAGCTGGCTGCGCCCCCAACTTCGAGTTTTTGGGTACTTACGCCCCTTTATCGTAACCACTCTCCAGAACACTGTGCTTAAATGTTGCAGATTTTTTTCCCATACCCACCACCCGTGGGAATGAGATATTTATTGAAACATAGGGGAGCTTTGCCATATTTATTGTAACCTACTTGTGATGATACAGCAAATTTGCTTCCTGCTGGCGGCCCTAAAATCCACCACCACCAACCCTAAGGCTCGAACATCACCTGGTGTTTTGCTCGGATTTCACAGCTTTTTATACGTGTATATATATACTGGGTTCGCCTCGCTGGGTGTGCTGCCCCAGAATTCCGTGTGCACCCCAACTTCAAATTTTTATGGCTACGCCTCCTTTATTGTGATCAGACTTTCTGGGGATAGCGCCCCATGCTGTGCAGACCTTTTCCCATGTCGCCACGGGGGCTGCACGCTCATAGCGGTGGCTCATCCATTTATTGAAACATTTTCGTGATGGTACACCTTCAATACCAAATTTCGTTTCTCTAGCTTCAGTGGTTTGGAAAATGGTATTTGGGCGGCTATGTTGAATTAAAAAAAGCGATTTTTAAAAAGTTTTCTTACATTGCCCTTACCTACTTGTGATGGTACACCTTCATACCAAATTTCGTTTCTATAGCTCGAATGGTGTGGAAAAAGTTTTTGTGTGGCCATTTTGATCCAAGTTAACAACTTTTTCAAAAATGTAAATTATTCCTAAATTACTCTTGTTAATACACCTTTATGCCAAATTTCGTATCCCTAGTTCAAACGTTCTGGAAAATGGATTATGAAGTCAGCCATTTTGGATTCAAAATGATGTCTTTGCAGATATTTTGTAATCTACTAGTGATGATATACCGTCATACTTCGAAATTTCATATTTCAATTTTTAACATCTTTTTTCTTACAGAACCTCAAAATCGCTGATTTCGCAATAAACTCTT
>JAGDQP010021890.1:0-31167 GCA_022664845.1 Lepisma saccharinum | reverse complement strand
AGAATAGCAAATAAAGTTGCAAACGAAAGTGAAATACTAAATGGGATGTACTAAATAAAAATAATGACATTTTTTTTTAAAAATGGGACGTCCCCGAATACTGCTGCAAGGGGCAATTTCTAAACTTTAAATAAAAACAACGCTCTATTTGCTTTCTTTGAAACATAACATTTTGAACAACTTTAAAAGGAATAATTTTTAATATATCATATCTTTTGGCAATTAAAAGAGACAATTCGTAGGTCAACAGTTAACTTACCAAGTAACTCTTGTAAGTGAAGACAATTAAAAATGTTTCCTCTTCAAGGTGTTCAAAATGTCATCATTGTTTCAAAGAAAGCAAAATAAACAATTGCTTGTATTTAAAAGTTTAAAATTGCCTCCCGTAACAGTATTCGCGGCAAGTTTCTGTTTTCCAAATGTTTAGCTTTGATTCCGCATATCCCATTTAGTATTTCACTGTAGTTTGAAAACTTTATTTTGTATTTTTTTTAGTTATATTAAAAGTCAACCATGGTGATTTTGACCACTAATTAGTTTTTTTAGCTGCCAAACGATATGAGCTATAAAAACGTATTTCCTCCAAAACTTGTTGAAAATTTAGGGAATACTTGAACGGGAGCAAGGTCAATCCCTGTTACCATTTAAATTTTAAAGTTGCCCCAGTAAATGTATTCCGAGACGCCCATGATTTCACAAGCGTCACCACGTGATTCGGCACATGCACGTTGGTAGTAGCATTTTTTTGTCTCATAGATTTCTATGAACGAAGAGCTAAAATATGACTCTTACAAATTTCGTGGACCACCATGTATATAGAACGTATGTGTAGACCATAACGCTGAATAGTATTGTTTTCTAGTCACACTTGTTCTATCAATTACGTGAGGGAACTTCAGTGCACTGAGACGAAAGTGAAAGTGCAACAAAAAACAGTTAGTTTGGCAAGAGTCCTCGCATAGTTGTTGATTCCAACAAGCTTGAATTAGCTTCATTATAGGAACCAAAGCACTTGTTTTTTCCAAAAATTATATTTCATGCTTGGTTAAATTCAACACATTATCAAGCTTAACAAGTTCGACGCAAGTGACGGACAACCTTGTATTGATATAAACATCATTTTAAAGCTTACGAAACAGGCAACAACTATTATTTCGAACAGATGTTTGATCTTGTGAATTTAAAACAAGCTACGCCGTAAAAAAGTGTAAATATTGAAAGCTAAATATCCTTATTTTGCGCTTTGGATCTAAATTACAAAAAAACTACTAGCAATAGCGCAACACACATTATAACTATTTTTGTAGCCTGTAATCTAGGAAGTTAACAAAAACAGAATCATATGGCTCTGTTCCTTAGTTACGGAGATATAATGCAATTTCTGGAAGACTGTGAATTTGTACTTCGGGGGGGATGGGGGAAGAAGCACAATGGGGATGGGCGGGGACTTTTGGGAAAATACACATCTAATAATGATGTAACAAGTGGACAGAATTCAACTTTCTCCTAATTATTTCTCCCTTTTGCCCTTTTCCTGGGCTAAGTTGGCAATTACCGAAATCACAAGCAAAGCAAACAACATAAGCTTTAATGAATATCAGCCCTTACTTGGTGATGTACTTTATATTTTGATAGTGACTAAGAATTACATATTTTCTTTCCAAAATAAAGAGGAAAAACAGAGTTTCGAATAAATGAGATATAAATACAAATATAACGTATCATTTAGGTTTAATCAGCGCAGTGTACTTTTATAAAATCGGCACAATGTTGATGGACGGCAGAAATATCAGCAGTGATTTCATTGGAATACTACATCAGAGTAACACACATCATAAAACACTTTAGAGCGGGAAATTGGAAAAAGGCGTAAAGAGTTTGGAGCGTGGTCAAATATAAACGGGAGTAAAAATATTTATTAAAAATTAGTTATAATTTTAAAGTAGTCAAAATTGTTTAACTGATAGCTATGCATAAGAAATGGCGTTTCGTTCCTAGTAGCGTGTGTTCGTGTTACATTTTATCCAGAAAAGGCTGAAGTTTACCTTCAGCCTTGAAATCTTAAACTAAAATTCTCATTCAGATGTTTTCTATTCACGTCTAGGAGTTTGACTTTAAGAATGTGGAAGAATTTAGTTGAGAAAACATAGTTTTCTGTAAAGAAAGAGAGTAGGTTTAACTATTTCATGTATAGTATTTCTATAGGCCTGCCTGATTTTATTAATGGATATAATCTTCAATACTGATAGCATTTAGTGGTAAATATGAAACAGCCGATTATATTTTTAAATTGTTTTTATGTTTCTATGGAAACATTTCAACAATTATAAGAAGGAAAGTATCTCAATAAAGACAAGACACTATTGATCATTGTTGCTTTGTAATTTAACAGGCGTACGTTTCACATGATCAGAATAACAATTATGTCATAATTTGTTAACTGCTTAATAAATATACTTAACAGGCATTCGACTATGTATCTGATTGCCTGTGTAGAATTGGCAAATATGCCATTCAATAAGCTACGTTAAAATGTTCCCACTTTTGAAATTTACTTGAAAAGGATGCCAAAGTATTTACTAATTTTGTAACATTTTATATCACAAATAAAATGTTGTACCACGTCCATTAACGATTAATGGATGGTTCAACGTGAGGAAAGGAGTTACCGCCTGTTCCTTAACCTCACACAATTTTCCCGAAAATTATTTCAAATCTTTGAAATTGTTTTCTAACATTTTGTACCATCAATCAAAATTTTTGTACCACGTCCATTAGTAATTACTACTAGTACTGCAACATCGACAACTGCTGCTAGTGTGACTAATTACTATTAGTATTATTAATAATTATAATAATGATAATTTCAATATTATTATTATTTTCATGAGAAATAAAATTTATTGAAAACAATGTTTTTCTCAGTTTATTTTAATTCCTCATATTTTCCTTCTGAAATGGTATTCAAATTGTAACTAAATAATTATGAGCTGGCTTTAGATCGTTACGTGAAAATTAGCGATCAGTTGTGAATATATTCCATGATCAAGCTATATGAAATGAGGTTCCGCTTATTCTCAGAATGTTCCAAAGACCGAATCCTACTTTCCGTTAGACTTGAGAACTTTCTGAACCCAACAATTCAAAAATAAAAAGTCCGACAAACACGTAGAAAATAAAAATTTCAGATATACAATAAATTGGAAAAGGAAACAGACAAACGTACCTCACAAAAGTCCTGAGAGAAGATAAAAAAGTAAGAGACACGTTGGCTGGTGTCCAGGACCTACACCTCTTGAAAACTACGAATCGCTACTGTTACACAATTATGCTTAGTAGTTATATTTTCCAAACAGTCTAGTGGGCTCCGTTGGTTGGCTCAATTAGTAGAATCTAGCGAGTTGGGTCGTCGCTTCGATCCCTGCTCATGCTATATGGTCTTTGTGGTGGACAAACAGCGTGTGTGTAAGCTTTCTCGGAGTTCTTTCGTTTCCTCCTACTTCCTTCATTCCACCAATTCAGCCATCATCATTCATCTGGCCTGAGCCTAAATTGCCTAAAGACCTTAAAAATAAATTCACTTCAATTTCAAAGAGTCTCTTATTGCTTCCTTCACGCTGATTTCTAAGTTTTATTCTTTTATTTTGTCCAACTGAGTTGGCTATGTACTGCGAATATCGACATTTGGACTCAGAGTGTAAGGTCGTTCAGAATCCAACACGTACACACACATTTGGCTTTGTTGAGTTACGTGATGTTGACACATGCAGTGTGTTAAGTCGAACCTACAGAGATCGAAGGATGCAGGCCTTTATTCGTTTTGAACAGAGTCTTTCAAGCTAATGAATATTTCTTCTACTGAGTTCATTTTATCTCGGTTCTAAAATGCTAACGTAAGAGTATACCCTATTCACTAAAAGGTATGTCTCAAATATTTAGTGCAACTATATACATTCATTGTGGACAGTTTAAAGTTGTCATTTTTTCTAACTCTTTCAGGGACACGTGAAATTGGGAGCCGTGATGTAGACGGAAAACATAAAAGCACAATACATGTTTATACATACAAGGTGTTGAAAAAAAAACACAAATAAATCTACCTCACGAGCCTCGTGACATGAAAATAAACGAAACGAAACAACAAAAAGAAAAGACCACCGAGTAGGAACAATTTCAGCGCTGTAGGCTGCCGAAAGTGTGGCAAAGTGAACTCTAGAACTTGATACTTTTGATAGCATTAACAGTAGGAAGTATTGGATGCTCAGATACTCTATGAAGTTAATGTAACTCTGGTAACCCCAGTAACTTGATTTTCAAGACCGAGTTGTCTGTGAATTTTCTGAAAGTATTATTAAACGAATTTTAACGTAGATACTGTAGGAGAAAAGCTGAGATTCGGTACGCTCCATTCACTTTTAGCGAACCAGTCTTTCCATCTTCTTGCAATTCCATGCTATCCTTCTGTTCTCAAGTATGCTAGGGTCATAAGCAACAATTTTGTAATCCCCTTTTTAATCTGCCCACTTTAAAAGTGGCACTTTGTTTTAATTTGATGGCAATTCCGAAATGATAAATTTTAACATTTTTTTTGTAAATAAGTCGAAAGTCATTTCAATAAAGATGGTGCCTGTATTAGATAGGGTGATAATGTATTTATCAAAATACTAACATATCATGACCAACACAATTACTATCAGCCGGCCACAAAAAAGAAGAGAAAAGTCTAGCAAAAAGCGATATTGAAAACACCAGGCTTGCAATTTTGCCAGTCTGTTTCCTAAATTATTTATTTGCATATATAAAATAGAAATATGTTGTGTTAGACCCCATGCATGTTACTTTAACATTGATTACTGAACAGGAGGCATGCATTTGAGCAATATTATTGAAAAGTAGTTAAGTTGAATACTAATTTTTATTTGCATTAATTTCCCCAAGGTGTTAAAAGTTCAAGTTGAGCGTTATTTAGGGAATTATTTTTAGATTTCACTCACACCTATTACTGCTATTATAGATTGGCACTAAAACACTGATCATATAGTTCCATTCGGATCTATACATGCAATTACTTAGTATATATTAAAAACATATATTTCAAAAGGAAATCATTGCGTTCTATGGGAACGAGAATATAATACAGTAATTCTGGCTACAAACTAATGAACACCACAATAAATGACTAGTGTCTTCTGACCAACCATTTTCATACAATATAATCTGAGGAAATTATTGAATAATATGCACGTTTTTACAAATTGCAACCGCCTACTCCGTTTCAGTTTTGAAGATATATGATCTTTTAAACCTGACATCATCTTAAACAACATAAAGTTTTTTCTAATAGAAACATGAAGTTTGTAAATTTGTCATGCTTTAGTCAATCACCTGAAGGCGAAAATGATGAGCTACCACGCACAAATATTGTCGTACGTCCATGTTGCGATAGTTTCCAACAATGGTTTGCATTATGTGGCCAGAGTCTCTGTACGTAACACGTTTCGGTGGTGGAGTATACCCTCCCATAACTTGTAGAATCTTGAATTCGTTAGCTGCTTGTTCAGTTTTCAGAACATCGACGAATTTCCAAATACTAGAATAACTAACGCTAAAGTTTGATGCGAAAGCATGGCTATTTGTTTTTCTATGGCCTTCAAGCACAGAATTATAACAGTTCCACAATTCAACTGGAAAAGAAGGCATTCTTCGCGTTTGATCGGATCGCCTGATATCTATATATTGAGCATTAAAATATGAAGTGAGAGGCGCAAAAAGATCTTCATTTTCACTCTAAAACTGACTCATTATTAATTCTTCAAATGCCATCGTTACGTGAGTGGTTGGCACAAATGCTGGAAAACATAAATGACGAATATTTAGAGCAAAGTCTTAGTCGGTATAATATCGTTGCCTAATATCTTGTTCGCCATTGGCGATCCGCCAGATATTTTGGCAAGAATAGAAGAAACATCCTTTCGACTGAGCGTCTGGAAACTCCTTCTGAACTGCACGGATGGTAGCCTTCTCAAAGTCCATCATAAATGTTCCGGGAGCAAGGTTGGAATTCTTCGTTTTATGAGAAAACGCGTCTGTACGAATTAATGTCTCTACGCGTTATAAGAACGAATACACCAGGTATTACTGTATTATATTTCACTTAGTGAATAGTATAGAGCTGCTGAAGTAAAGGTAATGATACTGTAATTGTACCATCACCAGGGCACTCTTCACAATTGTTTAAAAATTCAACATAGCGATGGGTTCCGAACATAATTCTATCGTTTCTACCTGCACCAATATCGTCAATAACAAAATTTTATCCTGATATGGTCACTGTGTAGCTATGGGTTTACTATAACTACGTCAATTACTGAAGTGGGGACAGGAAGTGGATTACTTGCGGACTGTCGGATTATTTGAACCATTCGTTTCAATGCTCTTGGTGGCGGAAGTTTGGTGGCAACAGACTGGGCTGGTGGCGACGCAATTGCCTCATTCACAAGGCTACGGGTACGTACAGCAACATTAGACTTAGATGCGTCTTTTATTTCATTTCTGATATCTTTTGCATGTATTCTTTTATTATCTGAATCATGATTGTGTTGATTGTTTCTATAAATAACAACACCACCGACAGAGTGCGCTCGTCCTTTACAACGAAGATTAGGATTTGTCCATTCAAGACACTCGAAATCACTTTTTTTCACTGGATCATTTATCTCACCTGTTTCCTTCGTATAGACATATCAACGGTCATAGAGTTAGGAATATAAGAAGAGAGAGCTTCAGGCTATTTTAATGACGAGGGAATGAAGCCAAGAGACGGAAAGGACGAGGTCCATCCACCACATTGACTGGCTCCATATTTAGAGACCCTCTTTTGCGAGTATTTCCTTTTCATTCTTAAGCAAAGAGAAAGTTAGTGCTGAAGAAAATGGCAGTCCTAAAAATACTCGGTATAAAGGTACTCTAATTGGGCCACACAAGATGGCTGCCGCTGAACCATAATTTGACTTCATGTGAAGTCATGGATGTTCTCTCTATTTTCTTCCTAACTCTATGTCAACGATCCACAACGTGGCGACTTTCCCTCCATCCACGGACAAAATGTAACGACATAATGTATCAGCACATCAGTAGAACGTAATACACATTGCAACTGCTTTCCTCGAATAAGAACGTCGATCACTGTTGCCAACTTGCATTAAAATGAATGCAACAAGACAAGGATGGTCCAGAAGCGTTACCACAGGGTGTGCCTTCATATTACTATACAAAACGCTGTACTTGTTTGCATATTACGAAGTTCCTTTTTTGGCAACTTAAAACAGTTACACCTAAATTTAATGTAATAAATTATGTATGTTTTAACACAAACATGCGTGCATGCAAATATTTTCCCTCTATGAACAATATCCAAATGCTAAACAAAAAAGTATTACAGGATTTTCAGTTTGAGAGGGTTTGTAAGGTCAAATTGGGGAGGGTGTAATTGAAGTTTTGCAAGGTATCCATCGTTTTTTGACGGTAAAATTCTAATGTTTGGGGTATTTGTGAGAATTTGGTGGGCGACACCCCCACAAGCAGGTGTCCAAAAGGCCCTGCAGTCAACATATAAATTAAAGAAAAATGAGTTAATGGTAAACCCAGCAAACACGACAAGAGAAGTCACCTCCAATTTCGAGTTTAAGACTTTCCCAGAGTTGGGTATTTTCATGGAGGGAATTTTGATCCTGAGCGAAAATTTTCATGCAGTATGGAAAGAATCTGCCTTTTAGTAATCTGTCAACACTATTCTTCACAGTAGGTGAGTGGTGTCTACATACGACAGCAATGTGTTGAAATTGCATGTGCGAGATGCTCCTAGAAGTGCCCTAAACTTTCCTTGCGAGGGAGAGGTATTCCAGTCACCAGTCACGGCGCTAGGATAGATTGGGGACCTCCAACAACGCATTGAATCATATTGCGGGGAGGGTGAGTAACAATGATGACAGATTTTTACTTATTTACCTTCATACCTGTTATACACTAAATTAGAGCAAATTTTCTTCGTTAGGTGTACTATTCTGTTCCTAGTTTTGGAAAATATTTAACGGTCTATACAATAGTGAAGTTTTCATCAAATAGCCGTAGTTTTCATCAAAGGACTACAAAACATCGAACTAAGAATCACTCCACCAATAACTAGGGAAACATAGGGCGATTTTTTTTTGTATTCTCAATTGTACATTGTTGGTAGGCCACAATTGTTGGCAAAAATACAAATTTCAAACATCAACGGAAAGCGTAATTTTGAATGTGGAACTACGAAATTTTCAGGAATTCAGAACCCAATTAATTGCCTGGGGAAAGATACGGACGAAATTTTCATACTCAAAAGAATGCATTGTTGAAAGACCTCTATTGTTATCCGCAGATACATAAATTAGAACATCAGTGGAAAGTGTAATTTTGAGAACAGAACAATGAAATTTTTACTTACTAACACTCTGTTAATAACTAAGGAAAGTACAGACAAAATGTTGATGCTTCCAAATATACATTGTTGAGAGAGTTCTATTGTTATAAAAATATACAGACTATGTACAAACTTCAAACTTCAATGGAAGCCGTAGTTTTCATAAAAAAACTACAATACTTCGAACTTAGAATCGCTCCACCAACAGTTAGGGAAACATATGGGCGATTGTTTATACTTTCAATTGTATATTTGAACATAGGATCTTGAACATACAATCACATAAGCTAAAAGTCTTCCGTGTCTCAAAACCAGACGCTGGTTTCTTTCTTCATCCCACAAAGCAACAAGTCACTAAATGAACTATAAAAATGGTGCCGGCTAGAGCAGTGTGATCCAACAACAGTGTTAATCAATGAATATACGAGAAGGATCAATATTCTACAATTGGTCCCCGCCCAGATCAAAACACTGTGTGTCACACAATTTACGCTAGTTCGGGAGTCTGGACTGAAAACAATCTACGACTCTTCCTAAAACAGACTTCTTTTCCTTTGAATTGTGCTAGTAAATTCGTACATGAATTGTCATGTTAAAAAAAAGATAAAAAAAACGCAGTTGACAATTTTTAAATTTGCTTACTACGGCGTGTGTCAGTTGAAATGAATCTCCCTGGTAAATCTCAGATTTATTGATAATCCAAATTGTGAATCCATATTAATCAGGAAAATGTTATAGGTGTATGTCATCATGATTACAAAACATACTAGTACGGGCAAAAATCCTTCCAGGACTGGCCCCGCCCCTACTGGCCCAACTTTGGCTACGGGCCTGCCCCTTTTGACTATCGAAAGGAGCGAAAGCTGCCATAAACAGTCCCTCAGCATAATTTCTAGGTTCGGCAGCAATTCCAGCCTATTGAAACCTTTCCTTTTGTTAGAAAAAGGGAAGAAATCCCTGTCCATTTGTTGAGGAGAAGGAAAATTAACCAGTTTGAAATCATGTTTCCTGCCAAAAGGAACAAAGTGAAAATAGGAAATTCGTAAAAAAAAAATATTTCACAATATTAAAAATGTGTTTTTTAATTAAATGTTTGAAGGGGGCACTTCAACAATTTCAAGATGCTCCGAAAGTACGTCTGAATTCATCACTCAGCATAAGAAGAACACGTAATTTTAGCATCAGTTGAAGGCGCGATTTTGATTTAGTACTTCGTATATGTATGGTATGTAGGGGGGTGGGTGGAGTAAGAAATGGAGCGTGTGTTTGAGTTCTATCTCATTGCTCATTAATCCAAGGCAGTAATGCATTAGTGTGATTGAAGTGTGGCATCAGGTTACATTGTTGTAGTAACAGCTGATAATATATTTTTAAAAGGGAATGGGCTTTGTCGTGATAGAGGGAGCCGAAAAGAGCATTTTGTTTTCTCAGCAGATGTTTTCCATTATACTTTCACTGTTAAAAAACAACTGGATTGTCCAACACAATACTTACCGGGACAATTGACACAGAGAAAGTAAGGGGGAACACAAACATCATCGGAAGGCGGGAACGGCTTATACTTTTCATTTTTTTTAGGGAAAGGGAGAATCGTAAAATACTTCTTCTAGCAGACCAGCGCCCTTCGTTCCAGGCACCTCTGAAATATTATAATTATCCACACAACTTTCCGTTAACATCAGGTAGAAACACAAAACCAGCAAATTTCAACATATTATGTGGAATTCCATACAGATTGGCGACACTTTCACAGTCTAAATAAACTTTTGAATAAGCATTGTTATAATTACTTTATTATTTATTCCTGTCCCTTGCCAAACTTTCGATATTGAAGGGAGAAACCGCGCAACGTCTCAAGTAAGATAATAATAATAAGATCGTCTTTTAGGTTTCAGTAGAATTTTCAGAGGGTCAGTTCAGTTCACAGTATCGTGGAGACTAGTGGCTAGAGTGAAAACCAATATTATAAGCAAGACTCAGATGACTTTCTATTGATAAGAAAATGGGCAACAAGAAAATAATTCTCGTAAATGTGGATACAGAAGTAAGAAGATCAAGTTACGATCAAGGAATTGGATGATGGATCTTACTAAATTATGTTGTGTTCTTTGATGCTTTTAGTCATCATGATAATTGGTACAAAAAATATCATTATTGGGTTTATGCATTTTTAATCAAAACACTATATATTGGTTCGATATGGTACGTGTACAATAATAGAACAAAAAAATGTGAGTTTGTGAGGAATAGAAAATTAAAGTCTTCAACCTTCTTCAGTCTGAGTAAACTGTCAAGTTTATTTCCAACGTGACGTATCTCGAAAGGATACAAGAATTACAAAATTTCATTTAATAATGTTATTATTTTCCTACGAATTGGTGGGTTCGGGTTAAAATCCCAACCACTACACTGAATACTTTTATCGTGGTGTTCCCATCCCTGCCGCTCTGAGATGCACTCTACACTTCAAAAGAAACTGTGTTAATTGAACATAATACGGTGTCCCATCGTGACTACCACATTTACACGCTTTTTATTACCTGGAGCCTCATGTATCGCCTGTTTGGTGGCGAGTTCAAGAACTTAAGTTTTGAAATATAATAAAATGTCACTGGGAAAGAATTCTCACGGAATAAAGAAATAAGGTGAAAGAAAGTTCCCGGACATTTAGCTTTCGAGCCCGGACAATTTCTCGAATAGGCTGTTCGGAATAATCCGGGACAAGTGGTAATGCTAATGAACTTGAAACAAGGACTATTCTGTCTCATAGTGTAGTTAATTTTATGAAAATCAGGTAAAAATACTTAAAAGCATGAAACTTGGTATACTTATATTATTTGGCCACATAAGTAACATACTAAAAGTCCCCATAAATCAAACTCCAGTCGTCATATTCGAAAATGGAGGCCATTTTTTTTTAATTTTCGCAGAAAGTAATCATCAAATCGAAAAAAAGTTTTAAATGAATTTTATTATAAAATTATGAATCTTTTTTTGTAACAACTTCTTTTTTTCATTTGACCAAACCTAAAACCATCAAATGACATCAAACGAAAACGACTTCCTTTTCCAGAAGACGAAATTTTTAGACCAGTTAAAAATTTCTTAAAAGTATAAACATTTAGTATATGGAAAGTTCTTGGCCATCCAAGTAACATATGAAAGGTCTCCAAATGTCAAAGTTCCAAACATTTTGGAAAATGGCGGCCATATTTTTTAAATTTCGCGGCTAACTATGCCGCACTTCAAAAAATGTTTTAAATCAGTTTGTTCAGCATAAAATAACAAATCTTTGTTGTTACGGCCATAATTTTTTTCATTGACCGAAAGCCACAAAACGGCACAAAAGCTAAACTGATTTTCATAAAATTATGTTTCATTTATTATTTTTATAATAATGAAGTTAGAAATTAATGCCAACAACATCAACGGCTCGCAAAAGTTTTCCCTAAATTGTTTACAGTACACAAAATGTAGGCACAAAGAATTAAATATTATAAAATTGCAAATAACGCTTACTTAAATTTTAATCTGTTTCAAAAAATACCCTAAGGTTATGTACAAAAATACTGTTTTCTGTGCAGAAAATGTTGCATTTAGAAAGTTTAACAGACTTGAACTTACATTAGTGTAAAAATATGGGATTGATCAAATGACAAAAAAAGTAATTATAAACAAAATCATAATTTTATGCTGAACAGAATGTATTTAAAAAAATTTTTCGATGTGACGGTTAGTTTCCATAAAATTTAAAAGAAATTCGGTAGCCATTTTCCAAGATGGTTGCCGTAGCAGAACCCTGAGACCTTTTACAGACCTTTCATACGTTACTTGGGTGGCCAATTACTTTCTATATACCAAATCCTATGCTTTTAAGAATTGTTTAACTGTCCTAATGATTTTGTCTTATGAAAAAGAAAGTCGATCTCGTTTGATGTCATTCTGTAGCTTTAGGTTTGGTGAAATAATGAAAAGGTAAAAACAAAAAGATTCATAATTTGATGCTGAACAAATTTCATTTGAAACATTTTCGATGGTGATGATTAGTTTCCGGGAAAACTAAAAAAAAAAAAATCTTAATTTTGGCGCCATTTTCCAATATGACAGCCGTAGCACAAGTTTGTTTTTTCGGGACTTGTAGTACGTTATTTGGGTGGCCAAATACTAAGTGTATACGAAGTTTCATGCTTTTAAGAATATGTTTACCTAATCACAAGATTTTGGCTTAAAATGACTGCACTATCAACATTAGTACATGAAATATTCTATCTACACTATAAATAGTTTGGACTTGCTTCCTCCTGTGTGTGTTAGAGTATTGGCGTAGCATTCGGGAGATCGTGGATTCGATCTCAGCGGCCGACCATTCTGTCTGATTGTTTTCCAGGCTTCTTCAGCCACAGCAGGCAAATTCCGGGATGCCACCTTCAATATAGGTGTATTCTGTTTTAGATGAATTTTCATCTATTCAGATAAATTTTGCATCTCTTGAACAGAAAAACTATACGCAATGAAATGTTGAAAATGTAAAAAGAATCAAAAGAGAGCATATTCAATTGATTCATAAGTAGGGGTTATGAACGAAACAAGTAAGGTGGAGTCCAGTCGGGGGACTGTGCGTAAAGCTTTAGCAGCAAGCATCCTATTTATATGATCAGTGTTGCATTCCAAAAGTTGTGGCGAAATCCTTCCAACGACACCTCAAAAACCTTCCTAGCCCTTCTAGTTCCAACGTTATAAAATTCCCCCGACCAAACTTGAGAACCGCCACTGCTATCTGATAAATGATTCGGGTTTGAACTCGTCTTGCCGAAACTTTCCCAACAACACATTAACCACCTTTCTAGCAATTCCTAGCTCCCTTTCTACCGGCATCAAATATGAAAATGGTCGTTCGTTTCAAAAAATTCTCAAGAAATTAATTGCAATGTTGCCAAATTTAATCCGAAATTTCCGATTTATTTTATAATTTTTGACTAGGGGCCTATTAGTCATATTGTGATGCGGTTGTTTGCATATGATGCATATTATCGAGATCTGTCAGGATCATATTTTAGTTTTCACCTAAAGTGAATAGTTTGGGTCCTGTGGGACTCTTAATTGTTTACAAACTGCCGAAGAGCCGTTTTTGGATGCAATTTTCTAGAAAATCGCACTTTTTAAAATTCTGAAATTTTTGGAATAGAAGCAGAAGCACTAAGAAATAGCTGAACGTGAATGTCCCTTTTCCCGTTTCTTCGTCCCGGCCCTTGATATGCCGTTTATCCCTCCTAAAAATGTGTAACGATCTTTTATATATTGTGTATATATGCAAATGGTTTTGTTATTTATGATTAAGTTTTTTATGGATAGTTTACATGTGAATATTTTAGTGACTTGTTTGTGAATTGAATAGTTAAATATATTCTGTATGCAGAGTGGTACTCAATCTCCGTACGAGGACTTTAATTTAGCTCATATTGCACATAGAACTTTGAAACAAAAAATGTACATACCAAGTTGCACATGCGTAACCACATAAAGATGTTGCGAACAACACTGACGTCCCAAAATACTTCCACGTAGGGCAACTTCAAAATTTTAAATAGAAACCGGGGTTAATTTTGCTTCCATTGAAACAAGCTCTATATTTTGAACAAGTCTTAGAACAAAACACTTTTTGATATCTTTTGTACCGTTTGACAGTTACAAGATATCAGAAAGTGTTTAATCTAAAAGTTGTTAAAACATCCCGCTTGTTTCAAAGAAATATCTTGTTCGGTTCGTTTCAAAGAAAAACTTGTATAAAGAATGTATTTAACTTTTAAATTCACGAGAAAAAAATCACTAAAACATTAGTTAAAAGTTACATAACTTTTCTCAATGAGAAAAATATACAAGTATACGTCAGGGGTAAGATATATACAAGACATTTTTTAACGTTATTCTCAAGAGCATGATGGGACAAAATATACTCTTTCGAAGGCGTTTACTCAGTTGTCGAGGTGGCCAGGTGGCTCTCTGGCCGGGAGGCAATAGGTTCAATTCCCAATGAAGTAGTTTTTTCATTCATAACGATATTACTTTTCTTTCTTACTATTTATGAATAAATGCTCCCTTTTGCTTCTTTTTTACATTTTATTGTGGTGTTTTCATGTTCAAAACATGAACTTTCCATCTGAATAGATGGACATTCACGTACGGTAAAAATGATTAAATTCCTGTCGAAAAGTTCTATTATAGAGCCCATCTTTCTTCCAAGTGAAAATGTAACATCTTTTCTCCAATGAAAAATCCGGTTTTTCCGCTCTCGTAAGATGAAATGCTTGAAATTTAGTGCGTACATTTCCGAGAATAAAGGCAGGAAGACTTTGGGAAATTTTAATAGGAAAAAGTGGCAGTAGAATTAACGGGAACAGGAAAAGAAACGAAGATCGAAGTGACCGAAATTCATTTGCCTTCAGAACCCGAAAATCACAAGAAAAGAATTAAAAATCCTGTTTTTCCCTTCGCCCGGGTCCCAAGTATAAACCTAGTCCACAATATGACCCATGTAACCCGATTCACCCAGTGACCCGTTTCAGTTCTGAAATACAGTTGAAACCATTTCATCGTTATCTGTCGATATCTTTTATTACGCCATTTATAATGATACGCCGCTAAATGGCGTATACAAAAGCTTGGCCGTTACCTTTATCTTTAATTTTCCTGAAGAAGAAATCGCCGGGTACGCCATCCAACAGGCATGTGACCGACTTCGACCACAAGTGTCTGCCTACCCATAAACATAAATAAAAAAGCTATGATGATGACAGCTGTTCTTCCAGAAGCGGACTTATTGACACTTCGAAAAGTTTCTGGGCAAGTTATGATGGTTTGCCATTGGCTTCCATTTAATGCAAATGTCGTTCAAAGGACTGCGCCTAAAGTTTAAACTTTACTACAAACTATAAATATTACGTTCAATCCGTCTTCTCCGGGAATCGAAGAAGGAAATTTTCAACGTAAGACAAACGAAATCATTCTCCGTCAACGCGGGACACTTACACAACACATAGCGAAATATTTCCGATGTTCATCGGTCGATTTTCAAGTCAATCTGAAAATAGATAATTTGTCTCACTTTCAATATTCTCTTATTCGACATTCGTTTCCGTTCTCCGCATGTTCTGGAAAAATCATTTTGCAGAATGAATGGGCTTCTGAGTTCTGTTCCAATTTTTTCCAAATACTAGAGATACAATCGGGGGAGATAGAACGATACAAGTGAATGATACGGTGCACAAAACCGCGGTCAGTATGTTTCGTGGGGTTTTCCAAGGGACTTGGAGTACATGGGAGGAGACAGAAAAGAAGGATTTCAGCATTTTGCTGAAACCTGACATCACAAAGTAAAAACATCAACTTCATTCATCACTGGAAGGGGGGTTTCAAGTTTGGAAAATACACACATAAAAGATACAAACTTCAAGTTGTGTTTCTTGCCGAAAGATGGAGTGCATGATTGAAGAACCTGTAAAGTGCCACCTAGTTGGTCAGTAGTCTCAGGACTCAAGTCTACTGATTAACCTTAAATCCAAACGGTCGACTACTCTGAATAAAACTTTTCCAGCTTCCTTCCTCAGTCACACCAGACAAATGACGTAATGGTACCTTCAATTTAAGCTATGACAGACACTCTACCGGACTTTTCCGGCCTGAGCCTTAAATCCATAAAGGCCACAAATAAGGATAATAGCGATAGTAGGGTATATAAAAAAAGTAATAACCTTATTTTATTAAAAACACGATATTGTTGAACACTATTGAATTCGTTGTTTTTCAATTAATTAAACACGAAAAAATATATTTTACACACATCGGAGAGCCTAAACAAAATATTTGGTAAAACCAAGAACTATCCTTATTTTTACTGAAACCACGATATTTTTGAACACTCTTGAATTCATTGGTTTCAATTCATTAAACACTTATTAGACACTTTAATATATACAATTCCATCAAAATCTCAAAAACTTAAATTGTAGGTCTTGCTTCCAAGCCCCGCAATAGGAGCATATTGTGAAAAATACAGTTCTAACTATACCTAGTATGAAGTGTACAAGATTAGTATTAAGTGTTTTGAATAGGTTTGTCAACAGTTCTCACAGTAAAAAGTCTTGGTATTAATGAATTAAAAAACTATTTACCTAATTTTACTAATTAACAATTGATTATGTATCTGTGTTATGAATTACTAATACTCTTTACATAGAGTGTAAGCTGTCGGATTGGGAGTCACTTTGCATTGTTTGATAAGCAGTCATGCAGACTCCTAATAGCACCGAAAAATGTTCAAACCAGTTACTTAAATGGTCATTTTGGCTTAAATATACTGAGTTTGTAAACAATTCTACGACTCTGGTAACATTCTTTCCAATCCTGTCCGATAGTTGGTTGATTTTTAATTTTTAAATATCTTTAAAATTTTCCAATATATAGGGCTATATTTCGTTCAAGAACTATGTTTCTGTGTGTTCTAGTTTAATTGTGAAAGTGCGGGTGGCGTATCTTATGTATATGGATTTACATAAAGGACAAAAATAAACAAATTCAACGTCATGCTTTACACAGTATGATGGAATTGATAGTGTTGGGAATAATTATAAACAGCGCCAGTCCTACAAAGGCCTACGTGTGTCATTACTCGACAGCCATACAGTTCAAGGCAAAAAAACGTATTTGCACATTCGACCGAATTAGAATTGCTTAATAATAGGTAGACCCTATGAAGTCAATTTCGGTCGAATATTACAGATACGCCATTTTGCCTTTGCACAAAAGTATGACGTGCTTAGGTAAAATCCATATCTCTAAAATTGTTAAAATTGGGTTAATAACACCACGTGGAACATATGAATTCAATTTCGGTCAAATTTGCAGAAAGACTTTTTGCCTTTGGACGGTAGATTAACTCGACTGACAATTTGTTGTGAAGAACTCATTCGATGTGATAATAGTATATGTTTTGTGTGTAGAAGTTTCAGAAGATCTAGTATAGCTTTAAATTTATAACATTGGTGGAGAACGTAGCTGGAGAATCACATAAATAATTTGTAAGCGACATATACAGTATTAGAAAAGCAAATTTTTATGCTAATAATTGAGAAGCAAACTTCACAAAAGAAGTATGAAATTAAAGCAAATAAAATAATATATAAATAAATAAATCACAGCCATATTCAATCCACTAGTGGATGAGGCCTCTCCCCGTAGGGAGGAGTTGGTCTACTACTCCCATGCTGACCAGACGGGTTGGGAGAGGAGAGCCGAAGCTCTCACTGTGATCGCCAATGTCTTTTATTCACAGCAGCTCCCCAATTGTCCTCACGATGCTGGGTCAACATCGAAAATTTGAGTCCCCACCGGGAATCGAACCCGGGACCGCTCGCATTGAAGTCGAGCGCGCTACAGACTAGGCTATGCAGGAGCTCTGCGCCTGTAACTGAAAACATGTATTGGGCATTAAATAGTATAAATTTATTATACATAACAGTGAAATGGCCAAATTTTGAGTTTTTTTTCTCTGTCATACGTGCAGTTCGTAATAGTATTTCAAATTTGGTGTGTAACTAACCCTTTAATAAAAGTCGGATATAGTTTTTGTATATGCCAAAAACTTAAGGGTAGGTTCCATTATAGCACTATTGGCAGTCTCCTTGTAAATGTCTTCATAGCAGTCTAAGAGATCAGTATGGTTGAAAAAGACATTCTTACAGATCATTCGGGTTAAGTGTAAGCTTTATTAGTTTTCTGAGTAGTTAAATTAGTAATACTTGAACCGGGTATACTGTAAAACATTCGTTCTTTGTAAATAAAATCAAGTACATGGCTGAATTTAAAAGTGCAAAATTAAAAGTGCAATACAAATTCATAGGGAATCAATAATGAAAGAATATCCAAAATATAAATCCATAATTATTTTTAACTATGGGAGTGGATTTTAATGGCTAACGGTTGAATCATTACTTGTCAAGTTCCAAACTTACTAGACTGGCTCATATAAAATCATAGTTTACCAAAGTTGTTAAACAACATATGTTGTGGTTGTACTTAAAATTGCTAATTCTTCATGAATTGATTGATAATATAGCACTGGAGCAAAAATCAACAGCGTCAAAATTTGAATCCACTTTCCTCATCATCGATGCCAATAACTTATCACATCGAATGTAAACAATTGAAGACATAAACGTATCCACTTCACCAGTCCAGCCGGTTCTGGCAGCTCCAATCTAGTCTAGCCAAGTTATTTCGAACAAACACAGTATCAACGTGCCTACCGTATTGTTAATAAGGCATATCTTTACATGCAAAGACAGACAATGCGGTGTGATGATGGACGAAAAACAAGGTTTTCAATTGTTAGGAATATATCGCGCTATGGTATCAAAGGACCTGAACTGAATATATGAAAATAGCTCCCAGAAATTTTGATTTCTGTAAATAGGGTTGTTTCTTAGGGCTACGATTATTCGGATGATTGCTATAGCAATACATTCCTAATTTGTTGATAGAGTTCTAGGTCAGTTAGCTTGAATCTTCTTAATGAAATCGCTTAGGCAGGAACATAAATATACAATTTCTGAATCCATTCCTAAGCTTTATTCTCATTTAAAATAACTTCAATTTTATGAAGAGGAATATAAGTCTGAAAATAAGCATTCCTTCGTATTACAAGCCAGCGGAAAATCGCTCAAGCTGGTGAAACAAAATTCTCCAGTTCATTATTAAAGTTGATAATCTCAATCGGACTTAATCGCAATTAAAGAATGTAAAACCTTTTGGCAAATTATGTTTCTTGTATCTAATGATCTTTTGACAACCACAGTAGTATTAATACTGCTGTTTTATGGTGAAACAACTGTTATAGCTAATGTAATCATAGATGCTAGTGATTTCACGGCAGAAACGAAGATTTATGTCCTGTAGTATTGTTGTAACAAAAAATACTATCAAAGCAGCATTGTTGTTAAGGCGCAGAAAGGGAAAATCCTATCACTGTCATCAAAAAAACACAGTATTCTTTTTTGTACAGAAATATAACTACATACAATCTCTTACAACGTATTGTCAATAACCTACTGGTCTTTTCAAAGAAAAAACTAACGTACCGTAACCAAAATAATTTGATTAAAATTCATTTAAAAAAAAAACAACATGAAATATATAATTTTTAGTTTTCATTGTTTGTGAAATTTAACACTGCAAAAGGCATACGATGAAAAACTATAAGAATAACAGATGGGAAATATGGAAATACTGAAATATACGCATTTGAATTAATTGCTTCAATTACATAGTTTCGTTATTTTTATTTATATTTCGTCACAAACATTAATGTGTACAGAAATAAGACTTACTATTTTCAATTCCTTTTATTAAATGTAGGTATCTTCAATATGTATCTTTAATTGCTAGGCATTCTTTTAGTTAAGAATTAAGAATTAGAAAGCTATTCTTTAAATTTGCTTCATACAAATAATATTTAAATATTAAAATTGTATCTCATTTTGCTTAGAAATTCATCATTTCAAAACATTTCCTTGAAAATTTCAGTTTTTTTTAAGCTATGGATTTAATAAACTGCAAATGTATTTTGATTTGATACATTATTATGAAATGTATCTTCTTTTGTAAAGAAAATTAATTAATAGTACTTTTAATTATTATAATAGATTGTAATGTGCTTTTAACCAAATACTAATTTAAGTTTAATTTTTTAGTCTTAAGCAGAGCTTTACACTTTCAAGGGAAAATATGGTTAATTAATAAACATCACCTGAATATCCGCAGAAATTCTTATACCTGGTTGTTATTTAATTATATTTTGAATTTTGAAGACATTATGATCATGCAGAAAATTGTATTTCGAGTACGAGAAGTTTGTGGTTAATTTAGGATACCAAACTTTAAAAATTTTTGATTCTCCAACATTGTATTCTCTATTTATACTTTGAAACTAGTATTTGTATTCTTAATTAAAATGATACCTGTGCCATCTCTGAACTGGCGGTTGAATTTCAAATGTCTTAAGCTTATAAAAATATATATTGATAATAAGAAAATGTTTCTATCGCTTAATATTCTCAGCCACAATTTTTATGAAAAATAATTTTGTAAAATTTTAAATGTATTCGTTCTAATGGTTTAGTGTATAGCGAGGTTAAATATGGAACATCTCAAGACTCTAATGAGCATCGTGGCACAATTACCTATTAACTCATTAAAAATATATATATTTCGACTATTTTCCTTCTTGAAAATAAAAGTTGCCAATGGAAATTTAAAAGAAAATGTGCCGAAGATTTTAAGCGAAAATTAATGTTGCATTTGGGAAGATGTTAATAAAGCTTTCTTAAATAGCACTCTTAATCACCTGGTAATTAATTCAAAGATTTCCGTGATTAGAGTAGAAATACATCAGTTAATTCAGAAATAGCGCATTTCCATGCAACGGCTTTGATGAATCTTAAAACTTGTTCATATTGTCCGAAATTAAAATAAATCGACTCAAGTATATCTACTTTTTTATTAGAATGGTAAACTGTTACTTTGCTATATTTCTTCTAACTAAATTTGTTTCGCGGATATAGACCTTACTATTGGTGAAAATGTCTAATGCTTACATTGTGCGAGAGGTTTTCTGTGAACACTATTTTTAAATACTTCTATTATAGCATATTGAATTTATTTTTTCTGCAGTAAAGGTAAATTATGTTAAAATTTATTAAATTACAGACCTTTGAATAACAATTCTAAGTAATTTGGATAATGCAATTCAACTTAGTATTTCTTCAGCAGTGATGATATTTAAATGACTCTTGTTTTCAGCATGTAATGACTCAGCTTTGTGGTCGTTGTGACAATTTCACATCGGCAAAGGGTAGGAATGTGGGATTGCACCCCGCTACCAACTAACCCGAATGGCGTTTTTCAGGATTTCCGCTGGTTTAGAGACAAATGACACAATATAACGTTAAGAAAGGCCCTTTCCGCCATCTTCTTTTCCACTCCATTCTGACATGGGTTAGAGACTTCTGAAGGCCATATAGCTATAAAAATTCAACAAGCAATGCTCCCAGTCTTTCAGTTCTTTGCTTTAAGACAAGCCGATATTTAAGAATATTATTTTACACCCCTGCAAATGTCAAATATTACAATCTAAGAATTGCCTGATATTCTGACTTTGCTGTTTATTCTTCCCGTCATCAGAATCCTTTAAAGTTCCCACCAATTAACATGCATAATCTCCACGAGCGAATGTAAGTTATCATTCTAACTGTTTTAAATCCATGTCTTAAAACTTACTAAAAAATGCGGCCCGATCTTCAAGTTAAACACGTTATTTTTTTGGCACCCACAATTTTGTCTAGTTTCCTTGGGACTGACTAGCTTTCAGGAATAATTCACGTATTCTAATCTAAGTCTTAGCTTCTACTTCTTTTAATGAGTTCCTATCTATCCTCCACTCTTGGTACATCTTCCTCGCGTTTATTGTTTCCTTCAGCAGTAATAAAGACCTCACCGGGTTCCATCTTGGTTGTTAAACCTTTTATTTAATTGACTAACGAGTAAAATTCTTTCATACAGGAATCCCATGGACTAAGGTATTACGCACAAAAAGCGGACATCTACCGGAAAAGTCCGGTTTATGTTTAAAATATCAAATTTCATTCTAGAGTCTAAAGGTTTGGAGAGATTTCAGATAGCAGATTTATTCCTAAAGCAATAGGTCTATCTTTCAAAATAATATTAGTTTAAAAAAATTAAAATCTTCAAAAAGTTGGAAGTTCGGTTTCTGGAAAAACTGAAATGAAATTTTTGAAACGTTGCTGATATGTTGATGTTTATATACTATCTTCATGTAGCAAAATATGTCGCGCTCTAAAAAAGAAATATGACAATTTCGCACAAATGTAAACGAAAGGCAACAAAATTAAGGTGTATGTTAACTCCTCACATTATGCAAAAATGAACACATTTTTTTAATAAATGATTGAGGAGTTTATTTCAGATCAGTTCGTAGGCAATGCATATTTAGAATATTTTACACTTTTTATTGATTTTTCACCAATAAACAGATTGTATATGTGATTATAATACTGCCTAATACAGTAATGATAAATCAGTGATGCTATTACTATTGGTATGATTCATAATATTATGGACGTAAACATTATCAGTGGTGTAACGTGGTTAAACGCTTATTGACTTCTGAAGATGTCATGTGGTATATTCACTTGCATGTTATTTTTGTGGTTATTGTTTTATTTTAAACACTCGATGTATTATCTTTTGTTTTTTAGTAGCTGACTTGTTTACATAGTTGGATCATATCTTATTCTGCAATGATCTGCAATTCATAATAGTTTTGTATGCGATGAGATTCGAGCTGGATGAATGTAATATCCCTAAGAGGACTATATTCAACATGAATTATCAAGTAGGTATGGTTTTCATCTGCACGAACATAGTTATTGAGTTGATGACAAAACGCATTGATAGCTCAAAAGAATATACGTGTCATCTTTACACGTATTATATATCTTATGTTTTGTTGATCTATTACAGTTTGATGCTTCACGGTTCATATTGCTATGTGTTATTTATTTTAAATGGAATAATCATATATCTGGTATGCTGGTGTATGAGAAGTATTCGTATTATGTTTACAGTAAAACCAATACTCGAATCGACAGATTTAATAAAAAGTACATCTGCTTTCTTTATCCTTTTAAACCGTGTGACTTTTGTTTTACAACAATCATAGTGCTTTCTTCCTTTGTAATAACATTTACTTAACATTCATTTGGTACAACCAGAAGAAAAATAATTCATAAGATTATCTATGAGGATATGCTAACCTATGAGTATATTGGCTACAAATTTAGTATTCTAAGTTTGTCTTTGTGGAATGACAACGTGTTTAAGTGATCGCCCAGCCATGTTCTGAACGGTCTTGCTCTCCTTTTGGGGGAAGTTATCCAGGTTTCTTAACTTTAACGGTTTCCAATTTTCCTCGTTCATTTATGGTAAGCATTGCTTAAGTAACGGAGCTTTTTTTAGTTTACGATTTATGTGGTAACCATTTTATTGTTATAGTTCCTAAAACGGCATATATTTTTGTTTTCAGATGCACTGTATTATCCTTTGTTACTTCATTTATGTTGTAATGGCATGGATAATTATTGCCTATATGTGTTCACAGGTTGATTCAGCATAGGTACCTCAGGGTAGGTACAAATGTGCATGGTGACAAGGGTCACAGTACTGATTGTTCCAGTAGCTGTGCATCTTTTGTACAGTAACTTTTCCCCCCATATGTAACATATTTTTTCACTAGAAACACCAGGCCCGTGTTTAGTGTAGCAGTCGGTAGGTGAGATGATTCACATTTTGTTTTGTTTTCTTTTGAAATGTGCTTTTTTCCCTGCCACTATTTATGCTGAGATATTATTTATACAGTGTGCTCAAACCTCTTCGAGTTCTTCACATTGATCTAGATAGTTAACTGAACGTCTCCAGTGATATTGGCAAAAGGTTGATTTGCCAGAATTTTCCGTTACAGGAACCTCACATGGTAGTGCCATGATACAATATTTTTTTTTTTTTCAAAAATCTTTTAGTTAGCGTTACTTGTACTTTTCTAACCAATCACAGATTAAGGTGCCGCGTGACTTTCTTCCTGGTTGTGCTGAGCGAGGTCCTTTTGCATTTTATGTCGTTTGAATCAGTTATTCACTACGTTTTTTGTCATTTGCATTTTGTTACTATTATTTTTCTTGCTATACACTCTAAGAGTTCATTTTAAAATTAATGCCATATTATAAGACTGCTGTTTCGCAAAATAATTTTAAAGTGCCCCTCATTTCAACGACCTCTTCGCTTTTGGGTATTACTGAATATTTCGTCTGTTATCATTGTAGGGGTTGTCCGGTGCCCAGATAGAGCCTTACATTTAATGTTCCGTTCCTTTGTATATGCTTTCTGCTTCTTAGGCAATATATTTATTGTGTGTCAGCTTGTTGAGTAATTTTCTGAATTATTTGCTGTTCCCTCTTAACTTGTGGTTGTGCCAAGATAGTGCCTGTTCACCCCTCCTTGCTACCTCAGGGCGTTATAAAGGAAGGTATCCTGTGTTGATTTTTATTGTATTTAGAAGTATTGGATTGCGCGCTCAGCTCTGTAGTTAAATCACTTATTTCAGAGACCAGATTTCTCCACTTCTTTGGCTACACATGCTGACATCAAGCATAGAGCTATCGCGTAAGAGAGGATTCAGCTATCTGAAACTTGTCAAATATTATTATGTCAGATGGTTGATTTATGTCTATATCGATAGCTCTGTTTTTCTGCTAGCATCTGTACTTAGATCCAAAACCCACCGGAAAGTTGAGAAGTCTGGTTTCTGAAAGAATTGGTTCACTTTTATTAACAAGTCTCGTTTGTATTAATAGTTCCCCTTTACAAGGGAATTGCGCCTTTTCATATTTTACTAAAACGTACAGTTCGTAGTATTAATTTGCTTTTTCATGTAACTTGTACTTATATTACAGGTGGGTCACTTTTTCAAATGGTACCAGAAAGTACAATTTGCTCTCTTTTCCATACCAAACGTACTACTGAATAGAGGTTGTAGAGCTTAAGTTCATCAAATACTGAACTATGTCCTGAGAAGTACAGACGTGTGGTGAAGAGAAATATTTAAAAAAAGTCGTCCCATCAGCCGGGTGATCTGGTACATCTATCCTGTTACTAGTTTGTTCTGCGACTAATTTATATCGTTAAGATACTTCCCTTTTTGTGTGCGCAGAATTCTGCATTCCGGCTCATTTCTACATTCAAACCTTTCGACTCGATAAGAGCTTGATCAAAAATCGGACTGGACTTGCTGGAAAAGTGTGTAATTGGTTTCATAGCCAACTGTTTTGCTGCAATAGTGTAGTACTACTCGATTTTCAATATGCTTTGGGTCGATCCGGAATCACGCCGGGATGGGCGGGGTCGTGATAGGTTTGCATGCAAGTCTCTAGCGTGCACCATTATCCACCAATCACGTTTGCTTCTACGTGCACGTGGCAAGATTTGTTCATGTTGACCGATGAAATAAGATAGAAAATAGCGGCAAGGTGAAGTAAATCACGTTAACTTCATACGAAACACGTTAACTTCATACGAAACAATATTTTAACCGAAAATGGCTGAATTGCTGTTAACGTAATCAATCAATACAAATGGTATCTTTACAAAGGCCCTTTTCATTACAATGAAAGGAGTAAATTTTCCAATGTTACCACCTACATTTATGAAAATAAAGGACAGATGGGAGACACGTCTGCAATAATTTATTGGCCTATTATAACAGAACAACTAAATGGAAGATTTCTGTCAAGCGATACATTTTTAAAAGTCGAAAATTTACTCTGCCGACTTGCCAAACATTCAATGCATAAAGCGTAATACTTCACTCACAAATAAATATATAAATTGCGAGAAATATTTCGGTGACAAATTGACATAAAATCATATGTTGTTTTGATTATGGTAGATACGCTATGCTACCTCATTTTATTTTGCAAGGGTGAAGTTTATCTTACGAGGGAACATTCCCAACTAATCAGTCGATATTAACATGAAATATTTTTATTGTCTTTATTCGAACGTACATATACAGACAATAACATTAAAAGACCCACAATCTGCCATATTTTTATGTAATATATGTTTTTTAATTGTGGCATTGGTCATATTTGCAGTAAGTAAAACTTCGCGGTAGAGCCTTGTAATTCACAAACCGTCAAGGAAGTGAAGCATCGTAGTACACAAATATGGATTGGTGGGATAGTGCTATATTTTGGTGTATATCATCAACGTGTCTGCCATCTTAAAATCCGCCGTATTAGATTGAAGTATCTTTTTAAAATACCAAAGATGTTCTTATGACATATCAAACAACACTAGAATATTCTCAGAAAGTCATTACATATGTTAGATTTGACCTGATTATTACGGTGTCCAAGCTCTCTCCACTGCAAGTCTGCCGCTTGATATATGAATGGAGTCCGCAGTACAACTTCGTTTCACACATACCGACAAGGAAATAAAGTATAGCAGTATACAAATGCCGAATGATGGAAAATTGCTACATAATTTTAATTATTGCGGTGCGAAATTTTAAATTAGAAATAGTAAAAATTCTAAATTTGCAAACGTTGGTTAGATTCTTTAATATATGACAGTACTTAAGTATACAGGGGCAAACTATCAATGAAGATACCTCTAATACCGTAAGAGGTAGGTCAAATCTGACACCTGTAATGACTTTGTGAGAACATTCTAGTATTGCTTGATATGTCACATGACCCACTTGGCATTTTAAAAATAATACCTCAACCCAATATGGCGGATTTCAACATAGCATAGCAACCAAAATGTAGCAGTATCCCACCAATCCATATTCGTATACTACGATGCTTCATTTCCTTGACGGTTTGTAAACTACAAGTCTGTACTGCGACATTTTACTTACTGCAAATGTGGCCAATGTCACAAGTTCAAATAATTATTGCATAAAAATAAGGCACATCGTGGCTCTTTTAATGTTATTTCCAGTATAGCCTATATACGTTCGAATAAAGACAATAAAATATTTCATGTTAATATCGACTGATCAGTTGGTAATGTTTCCTCGTTAAACCCAAAATTTTCTAAAATTTAAAGACAAATTTCGATATTTATTAATTATTGAAAGTGGACCTATTAAGCTGGTTGACTTTAAAATGAAAGTGTAAGTAATCAATATGATAAGATCAAACGCAAGAAGTGTAAACTGAAGGATTCACATGCTCTTTCTCATAAAACGTTATACAATTTAAGGTACTTTCTGAAGGATGAGTTCATCTCAAAATATGTCCAGAAGTATGGTATCCATTTATGAAAATAAAGCATCACAAAGGAGGCCCTTTAACACGTATATAGCTTCACTTATGTATCCGATTTAAAAAATGAATCCACCGCGAACTACTTCTCTTCGAACCATTTCTATTACGAGAATTGAATCTCCAAAAATTATTGTTTGAATTTCATTTATGGCCTTTAGGTATCTAGTGCTCAGGCCGGGACAGAGGAAAGAGTGCTGGAAGGTGTCTTTAAGAGCCTGTATTGAAGGTACCATCCCAACATTTGTCTGGTCTGACTGAGGAAATGTGCTTGCATGCTTCTATACATAAAACTATTCTAATATTTTTAAATCCAGGTCACATTTTATTGTACATCCCGTCAAGAATATAAATGCATGTTTTCCGCTGATCTGCATCCTGCCCCTTGTTGCTATGAGAAAAAATACTTCACATTATAATTTATTCAGCTCTTCTTTTAATCGAAACAAAATTTGGATATAGGCAATAGTTTTCAAGAAAATCTGTCAACATTTACTCAATTGTTGTTGCAATATATGCAGAACGCAATAAAGCACAATTAGTAGCTGAGAATACTTGTACCTTACAAGTTAGGAATGCTTGTAGTTTCTCAAGAACACTGTCTTTCTCATCACCAGAATAAGAAAGCGTCTCTACTATGTTCGTTAGCATGCTAGACTTTCACCAATTGATTCGCGAGTTGAAACCCTGTAAGGTGCAATTTTTTTTGTAAAAAAAGACATGAGTTCGTGAGTTCAAACCCTGGCGAACATAATTTTGTGTTCTTTCTAAGTAGGGCGAATATTTGCAGAAAAATCTGCAATAATCAATGCTATATCTTCTTTAAATCCATGTTGATATTTATCCTTCTAACATCCTAAAAAGGGGAAGATATAACCTCTTGTTTTTTGAAGATTTCCTTTTCACCATTTTGCATATATTAATTATATTCTCCTTTTCGGAAGGAAAAAGCAAACCCCCTCCCATTCATATGATTCAAAATATATGTAAAATTTTGTTAACCTATATACTTATGTTTAAGGAAGAGTTTATTATTTTGTGTCCTAATCAGGAATTGTCTTAAAATTTTAGTAAAAGAACCGAACTTAAAACCTCAAGTTTAGTAGTCCAAAGTTAAGGTAAGTAAGCCAGTAGGCAGTGCTCGAAGTGGGTTAAAATAGGTAAGGGAACGGTTGAAGAAGTAAGCTAGAAGAGGTAAGGATACGCTAGTGGTTATGATTCCCTATGGAAAGTAGGATTACGCCAAATCCAAAATGAAGACGCAAAAGGAATGGTGTGCTTCCTTGTATTGTGCCACACCTTCGAGCACTGCCAGCATATTTCTTGCGATTTGTAGGCAGTGACTTGCAGATTGCTTCAGAAGTGCATGTTTCTTGACGGAAAATTCATGTGCGTTGTCTTCAATAAAGATTTTCAACTGTATTGCTTAACGCGATATACAGAATTCTGTCTCCAAAGTTCTTTCCATGTCTCGAATGTAATGATTTTCCAAATACAATAGATTCTTTGACAACATGGTTTTAAAGTTTTAATGCTCTCCCTATTGAAGATGAAAAAAAATTGTTTCGATGAGGCTCAAATTCATGACTCACTAGGTGTTGTATTACATTGCTACCAAATACTCCATTGAGGACAATATTTCCACCAACATTGACGCAGTCCAAACACTTGTTCTGAATGACCCGGTTCGGAAACTTAATGAAAGGGGATTATTCGATGGCGTATTTTTCGTGTTCTGGGGTAAACCTTAGGTGAAGTCACCCCAGAAAGAAACACTGTTCAAACACAACAAAAAAATAACAACACAACTCTGATTTGCACACTGAGTCACCGGGCAGAAATTCGGTTACTGGGTTAGACCGTGTAGGAATGGTAGAAACCTGGTCCGAAACTTGATCCGATTAATCCAGTTACAGTACTGCTTACAACAGTTGACTATAAAGGTAATGGAGGTAATTGATTACTTGAATGTCAACTAAAACTCTAACCAAAATGTTTAACAGTTTCTTTATTTATTAAATCATGGGTAAACTCTTTCTGTAATAATACCATTACAAAGTAATCAAGAATTAATAGGATGTATCGAAAAAATATAGTTTAAAATTTCCAATCCGTTTCAACTAGGGAATGACGTGTGCCCCCATGAAGTATTAAACTTCCCTTGTTAAAAGTGTAAAGTGCAGTATTTCTCTTATTAGTGTAAATATTTTCATTCTACTTCAATATAATTATTTTTATATGTTTAAACTATATTTTATTGTTTTGAAAAATGCAATTGGAATTTAAATTTAAAAAAGAAACTGTTGAGTTCGCCGGGGTTTGAACTCACGAACGCAATTTTCTATCTTTTATCTTTAAAAAAATCGCCTTTCATGTAGAGGAATAAAAATGTAAAGTACAGGTTAAGGTAAAACATGTTTTTTACAGTCCAGGCTGGAGATATTATATTATTCGTACACGTTTGCAAACACAAATTTTCAAATACTCCGAAATATGAAAGGAGCCGCCATTAATCAATATGTGAGGATAAAAAGTAAAAGAAAACACATTTTGAATTATTCACACAAAGGGGATAATAATATTAAAATAAAGTTTTTCAAAGGGTTTAAGCAATCTATACTGAACCACTGCAAATGCGCTGACTCCCAAACAAATATGATTATTTTATTAATAATTTTTGTAATACGCAACCAATACCGGGCTTACCTTGCATATATTTTTACAAACTTCTTACATTTTCACAAATAAAATGAAGTGACATTTCCTCTGTCAATTGGTAATAATCAACAATTCCTGATGCAATGCTATTTGAAAAAAAATAGCTGTTGGAAGTCTTCCATTTTACTAGCTCACTGGTTGAGGTAGGATTAAATCAAATATATTTTCTGGACAATACACACTTTAATAAACACTTTAGTGATTTCTAAATCGATAATTTAGTCAGACGCTGAGATGCAAGTTTTTGAATCATTGAATGCAGTCTAAACTAGGAATCACGGAGATTGATTGTTAATGATTTTTAAGACACTTGGGCCACTTGCAACTCAGAAGTGATTGCATATAATGAGGCAATATTTTACATTATAGTTATATAACTGATTATAAACATTTGATACTATTAAAATTGTTTATTATCCACAATTGTTACTACTGAAAATCACATACTACAAAAACAGACATATAATGTACATATAGACCTAACCTGACATCACCTGACCTACATATATTTGCTTAACGTAACCTAGCCTACTTATCTATATAGAAAAATGAAATTTATAATGATTATTTAGTAGAAAAACCGAAAATATCCATTTGAAAAGTATTTTCATTTATGGGTTTAAGGATCCTTCTTCTCTTCGTACTCCACGTTACAAAAAATATCATCGTACCGTAAGGCTTATATGCTACACTGGTACTCTGAATCTGCAATACAGTTTCTTCAAATGCGGAATAGAAGATTGTACTATCATGGCCAAAATAATGTTCACATGACTGTATTATACACGATTTTTCTCCAAGCCTAGAAGATAGGCCACCCAACTGACGTAGAGGGGGCGATGTGTGATTCTGAGAGTATGTGCGTGAACGAGCAAGGGTTGGATATTTTTTTCTTTAAGAGAAATCATTATCGCATGTGTTGGCTTCTGGAAATATATTTATGGTTTCTTGTAGTATGCACGAAAGAATGAAAAAAAAGAGAGATCGCATTTGAAACAGCAAAACAGGGAACCTAACGCAATTTTACTTTAGTTG
>JAGDQP010021889.1:14023-31170 GCA_022664845.1 Lepisma saccharinum | reverse complement strand
TTTTTTTTTTAATGGGTTGTATAGTATCTACAACATAAGCCTTCCTGAAGTTTGAAAAGGAATGTCTCTCAGCAAACACAGCTGCCAAGATAAAGAAGGTAGCGGCAAGAACCTTTATACTGCAGATTATTCTGACAGTTCTTGGTGTTACAGGAAAGTCCTTAGTGAGAATGAGAATGACTGTTGGAGTGGAGTTGGAACCTACCTCGGCTTCATAGTGTCGATCTTAACCCCTAGAAGACGTAGGCTACGTTTGAACAGTAATCAGTTAGTCTTGCCGTAAATATTAATGAGAATACTTTGTGTTCAAATACTTCGTTTTTGCTTTTATGTATGTTTGTGCATGCGCGCTCAATTGAATTCGTAACATAATAAAAATTTTAAAACGAAAAGATGCCAGTTTGTAACAGTAGGAGAATAAATACATTGATTAGTACAGGGGTTCTCAAAACTTTCTGACCGTGTACCTCCCTTTTGTCATAGAAAAATCTTCCGCGACAACCTGAAAACTTTGGCTTTTCAAAGCCCATACTTGCAAATAATATATGTTAGTATATTATTACTAGAGCCCGGGAGTAGTAATACAAAATGCCTTTTCATTTCTGTTACGAATTATTAACATATAAATAATAGATAACCTTTTTTAGTCTTCGTGGGAGCATTTAAGGCTGTTTTTCATCTTGCCTTTTGTGCCTTCTTATGCGTATTTTAAACATTATGCCTTATTCTGCCTTTTAATTTATTATAAGATTTTTTTTTAATGGCATTAAACACAAACAAAAATAAAACAAGGCTATTTTTCTCAGCTGAAACTGTCTCTTAGGGTCAGTTCTACAATCGGCCGCTAAACTTTTAGTCAGCGCGATGTTTTGGCCAAATCTCATTTTGCATCCTCTCATTGGCTAAAAATCAGACTTTGCCTCAACTTAACGCTGACTAGAAGTTTAGCGGTCGATTGTAGAACTGACCCTTAGCCGTGCATTCAAGGGAAGAAAATCGTAAGGAGGGATAATAATTTAAGTATTTAGGCTGACTCTGTGGCCCTTCACTGCTTCAATGTTTTCTGAAACTCTGGTAATATTCCTAGGATTAAAACCTGTCGCTGACTTATGACCGGATAGCTCACGCATTCTGTGCTATGTTGCCAGAATCAATAAGAAACCGTAAGAAGAGAGGCTAAAAACCAACGACAGTGATGGAAATTGTGGGAGAAACTATAAAAAAATGTTGGAAGTGTAGGGGAAAAAAGAGGGAGCTATAATTGACAAATGTAATCATGCAATGTGTTGAGGACCTGGAGACAAAAAAAAAAAAAGAATGAAAACCATATACAGTGTTCTTAAAGGTGAAAATGTAACTGTTGTTAATATGGATCCGTCAGTAACACTCTCCTTTCTGTATGCTCCTTTCACTTCTGTGGACGCTGAGAGATCATTTTCAACAATGAAAACAGTTCTCAGTGGCAGAAGGTTCATTATATGTTGAAAACTTGAACAAACAATTTGTAGTGAAGTGGAACCAATAAAAAAAAACTCCTTTCGGCAGGTCTACAGGTTGAGGTAGATTTCGAGGTGTTTTTGATTGAATTTATTGGGGTAAGTGCAGAATAAATACACTTTAAGTAAATATACTTTTATCATTTTATTTTCATTCTAAAATTATAAATACGGTAACTAATTACCCTTAGAGGTTAACTAATTACCTTGCAAACTTTTTGATATTCGAACTCAATGCACTGATATTCCAATTGAAATTAACACGCCCAATGAAACCCGCCACCTTATATACCCCTAACGAAATACGAGCGCTATCGAGAAACTAGTTATTGATTTATAGATTAACCATCAAGAGCTTTTCAACGTTACCCCACAAGACATGGTTTTAAAAATTTCGAATTTCCACCCCCACAACTCCTGAATCGTTGGTGTCACCGTAAACTTCTTAGGGAGTACTACAATTTATGCAGACAAAGTTTCCCTCTAAACTCCATAGGAGCTGATATATAATTTTTTCAGAATTTCAACTCCCTCTTCCGACCACCCCCTTGGGCCGATTTTGCTCATTAACTAACTTAGCCGAGCTATTAAGCCTAGAAACAACATAATAAAATTTGGTATCTTCAAAATTATGGCCGCTAGCGTGTAAATATATATATATATATATATATATATATGACATGGTACCGATCTCAATAAGTAGATTTTTCTTCGAAATCTACCTAAAAACATGGTGATGTACTGTAGAATGCTATGCATAATATAGGATATAAAAAGAAATTATGGTAAGTCATATCTTAAAAAATATATATAATGCCTTTTTAAGTGCCTATTTCAGCAATAAGAAATGCCTTTTTACCTGTCTATTTCAAACAAAATAGGTGCCTGAACTTCCGGGCTTTAATTATTGCTTTACAATACATAATAAACGTAGCAGACCTCGGGATGACCGAGATACTAGCACTTTTTATTTCTGTGCGCGTGGTGTTACGGATTCAGTTCCCGCCGGGGTCCATTGAACGGAGTGGTGAAACCCTTCTTTACCAAAAACTGTAGATTCCGTTCTTAGAAGCTTAGCAGCTCATTTAGGACGTTGCTAAGAATTCAGTCAATAAACGTAGCATAACAAGGGTAGTAAATAGATCATTGACTCCCCGTGCTAGTAAAAGCGATGTGCTTGCTTTGCTTGACGCCTTTTTTTTTTTCTTTAAATAGCCACAACATCGATACAGTAGGCACTGGATCTCCGCACCTCCCCAACAAAACAACGGTGACGCACCATAGCGTTCCGGCTTATCGTAAGAGATTCTGTGTGGTTTAATGAATGAAACCGTATCCAATAATACTGTTGCATCTTGATTTTATTTTTCGTACTGTTTAATGTAAGTTATCTATTGTACAATTTTTTTTTCCAGTGTGTGAAGACTGCTTCCGATACTGCAATCCAATACATTGACGAATCTAATATAGATGAGAGCTTAGCGAAAGAATTGGAACTAACAGATGACAGTGATGATATTTAGACAATAACTTATCAAGTAAGTACTCTCACAATTGGTACCAGTAGTAGTTTTAGTCGAACGCAGGTTTTCGTTCTCAAGTCCAATAGTTCTGGGATGGGTTACAAGAAAAATACTTAAGTGTAAAAGCTGACTTAAGTCAGACCATCAAGCTCTACATAATACTGGAGTGACTACTTAAATAAAAAAAAATGGCCGCACGATGATAAGAAGCGTATAAAACTGAGTTAGAACTGAAAATTTGATTCATATTACATTAGACTGGAAGTGGACAAACAAGTTTAAATATTTGCTCTGGCGTCTATTTTCGACACTAAGTAGTGACTCCAGTATTATGTAGAGTTCGATGGTCTGACTTAAGTCAGATTTTACACTTAAGTATTTTCTGACAACCCACCACTAGACTGGAATTTTGACTGAGACACGAACGTATGTCTTGGAATTTTAATTTAACATTATAGAACATCGTGGTGTTATAGTAGTTGTCTCATAAATATGACGTTTATAAAGAAGTATTTTTAGTAACATTAAAATGGCATTGAAATAAAATTTCGTATATTTGCTGTTGTTGAGAGAAGAACATTTCGGGTTTTGTTTGAAGATATTTGTAACGTACTGAAACTTGTGAAGTTCGATGCATTTCAATTCTTTATTCCGTGACTTGCTGAAAGCGTTTTTACAAATAATAAACTCATTTTTCACAGCAGTTAGATTTCTTTTTGTCATAAATCACACTATTTTTATCACAAAGGAAGACTTACACACCCAGCAAATGCCGGGATGGTACCTCCAAACTAGGCTCTGGCCGACTACCGTCCACCACCCTATCCCAAGACTGAGATGGCTAAAGGCCATAAATGAAATTCAAACAAAGAAAGACTTTTCGCCTTTGAAAAACAAGTTTTATCAAGTCATACGCACAGAAACGTGTCCTACAATGTAGCTCAATCATTTCTGTTATTGTCATTTTATCGTGGATTATACTTGAGCGACAAGTAACATCAAAATTACGATGTCCCGAGCCAAAGTTGCCTTAAATTTAAATTCAAATTCAAAATTGCGAGAGAAAATGTAGGATAGGTATCCAGTTCAGATAGCTGGGAAGTATAAGTATTATAAGAGAGGGTACAAATTGAAATGATATGAATATTGTATAAAATGTCTAAATCCTTAAGAATAGCCCCTCATGAAATCGGTTGGCAGTGGTTTTCAAGTGGTACACCAACATCAGTTGACTTTTACGTGGCTTGTTTCTTAAGTCATTGCAACAGTGTTATTTCTTCCAAACGTACGGCAACCCTCAAAATCTAGTGTATACGTATGAGAGCCTGTAGCATGTATTTCAAAATGCCATTAGTAGATGGAGTCTGGGTACTAGAGTCATCGACAAGTGGAATCGATAAACACACATATGGAAATCAGCGTTTAATAACAAATGTACAAAATGAATCCAGAACAATGACTCAGTGATACACAATACAAAGAAGAAAGGTACAAAAAAGAAATGCATAGCAAACTGCTAACCCCCTTCAAAGTAGCCTTCCAGGTCGTCCATAGTAGGGAGAGCGGTGAATATCTTCGTGTGATTCGCTGTCACAGAGACGTTATTATGATGTCCTCTTTGTTTCTCAACGGCTTCTTCTCTTTGAGGCCAATTCACACATACGGTGCCGTGGCGTGATCCATGAAGTTTCTTTCCAGACTGTGACATTGAAAGTTGTCCTTCTCACATGACGTGCCATGCCCGAGCCGTTCCCCTGACATGCCCCGACAGTGTCGTCAAAAGAAACCATCCCGGTCGCGGCCGCGATCCTTTGGCTTTCCTCGGAGCACACGAAGCGACACGAAATTAACCAGAAACCTAATCGCGAGGCTGTGGTTGAGATTGCTGTTGAGCGAGGCTGTCAAAAATGAATAAAGAACAATTGATAATGTTGGTGCAAGAGCGCGAAGGCTTAAGTCTCGCAAAAATGGTGTGTAATTCCTCCCCCCCCCCCCTCTTTTGTTCTTCACAGGTTATGAACCCAGTATCTCCGCTCTTCCTTTTTTATCTTCCGTAAGAATATACGCGCTACAAGCAATAACAACATCCTCCTCCGTGCAATCCAAGTGTAGAAAGCAGTAGCAGCACGGCATAGGAATGGCACCCTATGTGTGAATATTAGCCTTTAGGAATCAGATCAGAATCTCATAGGTTTAGGTCACGCGAATGTAGATACTTAAAAATTCCTCACGACTACCACCGCCAGGTAAGATCTCTTACGGGTACTGGTGTGAGAGTTGTATCATGCAGGTAGGATATTATTGTGTTGTCTGTCAGTTTTGGATACCAGTTCCTTTCTGCTTGTATTGTGCGGTACTGTATTCTAGTCAGTGTTCGATCTTGTGTTTACATCCTTTTCTTCCTTTTTTTTTAAAAAAAAGAAAAGAAAAGATCCTTTTTGTACATTGTATTACCCGAGGTAGAGCAGTCGCTTTGTAATCGGGAGAACCTGAGTTCGATTCCCGGTTCCGGTCATCTTGATTGAAGATTTTACTGTTTTTCCTCGACCACACCAGCCAAATGCTGAGATGGTACCTTCAGTGAGGCTAAGGCCGATTTCTTCCAAAATCGTTCTTGTTGTTATTGTTAAATCTATCCAGTGTAAACTGGCCGAAGTTAATCTGTACCTGGAGATGGTTATATAAATGAATTTAGCTATAATTTCCACATCTGTGGTTTACGACCACCCTGCCGCTGCCTCCAGTACTCAGACCCATCTGGTTCTGTTATTTACCACTGGATTCGAACTTATTATACTAGATTTCTAGTGTTACCGCAGTTCCAAAGAAATAACATAGTTGCCAAGACTTATGAAACAGTCACTCCTGTAGAGGTGTCTGCACATGTAACAAGTGAACATCACATACAAAGTGAAGAGAACATCTACTTTATTTCGTTTTAGTTCTTGAAATAAAATAGACACCACCTGTTATGATCGCAAAAGTTGAATTTTAACCTTTTCCCAAATGGTCAGAAATGGGTTTGTAGCTCGGATCCACATCCGAACCGTGGCTCTGAGAAGGTTAGTGATCTGCAGAGAAGAGAGATTTACCTTGTAAGGTGCAGTACTTCCTCGTATGGTCCAAATACAAAACACACAGTAGTAAAAACAAAAACGTTTTCAAGCTCTTCCTCAGTTGCGAAGACATAAATAAGAGCATAAGGTAAACGGGATAGGTGTAAAATTCACTGAGGTAGACATAGGTGTACATTTGGACTCGACCTCACGATCGGACTTCAACCTCGACCTCGTGATCGAACTTCAACCTCGACTTGGCCATCGGACTTCAAACGCGACCTCGTCATGGGGCTTCAACCTCGACATCGCGATGGGACTTCAACCGCGACCTCACTCAACGTCGACCTTGCGATGGGGCTTCAACCTTGACCTCGCCATCGGACTTCAACCTCAATCTCGTGATGAAACTTCAACCTCACGTTTCGAGGTCGAGGTCAAATGAGGTTGGTGTTGGATCTCACGAGGTTCAACACTTCTGGGGGTAGAGCCCCCTGTGTCCATAGAAAAAGTGGAAGAAGTAAGCTGGCAAATGGGGACGGAAAATTCTGGAAACCATTTTGAGCAGGTCATACACCAGCAAAAAAGGTTCAAAATCCATTTCTACCAAAGTGTGACGAGACGAACCGATGAGCCGGGTGGTATAAAGTAAGAGAGATTTATCCAGAATAAAACCGGAAGCAGACGCCAGTACATTTTCGTCAGTTTACCATTGCTCATGTAAGAAGTGGCTTTTTAAGACATCGCCATACATTTCACATCACACTTCAGTTAGAACAACCCAGTTGCTGGACGCCATCCCATCAAAACACACATTTCCTTTTGTTTGGCAGTGGTGGCGTAAATTCGGTCTTTGAAAGCTAGGGACAAAGACGATTGTCTGATTTTACCTGGAATGTCATTATCGGTAGGTAAAACCTTCTTCTTGTGTTGTAGGTTAATTATATTATGGAAGTACTACTTCTGCTAATTCTTCTTTTTTTTTTCTTTGATTTTTAAGATCTGTCCAAGTGATTTGAGTTCGGATTCCGGTTCGGGAAAACTGCAATCTTCCAGAAGATTCCAACTGCCACAGGAGTATCTAACCTCTCGAACAGAATGTGATAATTTGTTTCAAAACAGTATTATCATCGCATCAGATACCAAAGAACAAAACATAATCTGTTTTTATAATCGAAAACAGTACAATTTTCTTGCATTATTGTAAAGAAAATTCATTTTTGTTGTACTTTTTTTTTGTATTATTATAGTTTTTAAACGTAAGGTGGAACGTGTGTTGATTTCAAACCAAAAGGCGTTATATTTCTTTCTTTCTAAGGTCAAAACCAGAGCTCCCAAACTCTGATTTCCACTATTTAGTTACGTAGTGTTTCGTTGAAGCATTAACCGAAAGCCATATCGTTACATTTTTAATACGAAAAGTGTAGTATGAGTAGCAGTGGACTTTTCCCTTATTGTGCCACAGAAAAATCATAGTTAAAAATCACGAGTAATTTAGTCAAGTGAAATTAGTTGAAGAAACAGAGATTAGATAGATTAAGCATGGGGTCTATGTAGAGTAGATACTGTGAACATGTCATACGATAGCTTTAAGAATTCAGTTGTTTCCGACGTCAAATATGTAACAGGGTAAAAATGCTATTTGATTTCTCCTTTCAGGAACATTTTTTTTTAAATATATATATATATATATATATATATATATATAGTTTTAGTAGGTTGTGAAGTGAATGGAATGTGTGACTGTAGTTGGCCTCTCTTTCCATGTATTACTATATAACATGCTGTTGCATCTTTACGTTGACGTGTGCGTGGGTTTTCTCGGGGTTTTCTCCCATTTCCTCTCACTTTCTTCATTACACCAATTCTCCCATCATCAACCATCCGGCCTGAGCCAAAGCTGCCTAAAGGCCTTAAAAATTAAATTCAAATGCAAATTCTTTACATTGACAGATGGCAATTGTCAAAATAAGCTGATATATAATCTAAATGTCTTCTTAAGGTTAGCGTAAAACAACGATCTCCAATAAAAGATGGCAGTACTGTCTTCGTATATATCTAATCGTCGAGTTGATAATTATAAAGCATTGCTGATATAGTATGAAAGTACATCCATTGTAGTATAATTTCCTTAAGAAAAAGAAATCCGGACTTGTTTAGTTGCAAGAACGGTAGTTTTTCGAGTGACGCTAAGCAACGAGCCTGTTAGCGGCACTCACATATATACACCTATATAGCAAACTATAGGCCCGATTTTGATGCTTGAAGTTGCATTTGAAAGCTCTTTGCCATACTAAGACACAGAAGAAAAAATGGATCAGTAGGACCCCCTAGGGCGGTTTGAAAAAGAAATCAAAATTTCATATTTCTGCTGATATCACTTACCACAGACCACATGGCGGCCGAAGCTTGCGGAATCGTAATCTACGCTTCAATACCTTTCAAACGGTGTATCACGTCAAAATCGGTGAAAAGGTTCAAAAGTTATGACCTTTTTAGCCGAATCACAGAATTTTCACAAATGATACAAAAGGGCCTCCGTCATTCTGTCTGTCTTTTTGGTTTACCGCAAAGTGGTTGGTTTTGGTGGTCAATTGCGGGCCCCAACAAGTTGGAGTAAATCAAAGCTTATTTTGTTGATAGGAGTTACCGTTTTCGAGATACGGCCCAAAATTGGCCTTTTGTATGAAGACTAATACTAAATCTCCTAATTTTATGACAAAGGAAACACTTCCGCCATAGTGACACAAAGAAAGTCACTCGCAAAATGAATATCACTTCTTTTGTGAGAAGAATTCTTGCGTCACTCTTGTCTTTACACCGAAAGGGGTTTTTACACTGATTTATTTTACAAAGATATTAAAACAAAGTGCTTAGACAGAATATAAGGAAAATGAAGCTAAACTGTCTTGTCTTGTGTTGAAAACTAAATGTTCATAGTAAGAATAAACAAAGAAAAGTTAACAAAATTCTATGACGTTCACTTCAAAATATTGTTGTATAAAATGTTTTGTCAGCTTGTGGCATAAAGTGAAACAGTTTTTTGATGCCCATGATATTGTCTTTCAACAATACTGGAGTGGCTTTGATTGGTCTGACCAGATTATTCTGTTCGTTAAAAGGAAACCGTCCAGTTGGGTAAATATCGGCAGTTAACAGTGCTGTATGCGAGTTATGGCTTTTTTGTATTACGCTGTAGGTACTCCCGCTTCGTAGTACAGATGTTGTTTCAATTGAACAAACGGAACATTCTTGATACGCTCCTTTGAAATAAAACAAATCTCCAGGTTTTAGCTGAATGACAAACTAAGCGGGTTGTCTAAGTCGATTGATGCGGAAAGAAGAATCCTAATCACACATAATGGGCTCCAGATTTCCTTCTGTTTAACTTAGTTTTTAAAGGAGCGTGTCTACTTCTTGCACACTGGAATGTCCTGGTTCTTGGAATTTCTGGCAGATGGATTTTACCTCCTTCTTCTGAAGCTTGAATTAGCGCAGATCAGTAGTCATCAAGCTGTTTTTATTCTGTGGTACACAAGAGTTTGAGCACAGGGTGTAATGAATTTCTTCCAGGTGAGCATATTCCTCTGTAACAGGCACACATGATGCCTACTTCTGCTGCTGTTAGAAGGTCCAGCAGGCTCCTCATCATCGTCGTTGCTGCTACTTTGGACATAGTCAGAGTCCACATCGATGTCAACGAGATTGTCCAAGATAACAATGGTACGTAAGTCCATTTCATTATCATCATCATTTGAAACATCCTCCAACACATTCTCTGGTCACAGTATTTGAAATTATCATGATCTTAATAATAGGCCTAATATTCTTCGTTGCATCTACAAAGTGCTGCACTGAAAAAGGACATGCTTTGTTTGGCAAAACTAACTAACTCACTCTATGGCTTATGGAACTCGCAAGTTCATCGCCGCAGTAACAAACGTTCGCCATTGGATTCTATCCTGGGCAATATCAAGCCAGTTTTCATCACGAACAGCTATTTCTTGAAGATCTCTTCTAATATTGTCCTCCCAACGACGTCTCGGTCTTCTCCTCCTCCTTCCTTCGGCCTCCTTCCATCCGGCCTTCCAACCAGGATAGAATATAATCTTCGTTTTTTCCCCATCCAAGCTACATGGCCTGCCCACCTTAGTCGTCGCGATTTCATTATTTTTACAACATCTGGTGAATCGTACAGTCCGTGGAGTTCTTCATTATGCAGTCTCCTCCATTCTCCAGTCATCTCGTCCCGTTTCGGCCCGTATATCTTTCTCAAAACCTTACTTTCAAACACACGTAATTTATATTCATCTACTAGGGTCGTACTCCAACTTTCGCAACCGTAAAGTATTACCGGCAGAATAACCGTTCTGGATAATTTCAATTTCCTTGATATTAATCGCGATGTTAGAAGTTTTTGGGATTGAATAGAAACATACGTTGCCCGATACTAAGCGACTTTTTTTATTTCTTCCGTGACCTCATTTTTGCTTGTTACGTATGCTCCCAAGTATTTAAATTTGTTTACTTTCTCTATGACCTCATCCCTAATTCATATATTTTTATTTCCTTCATTCCCTGTGTTTCGGCTTATCATGTATTTTGTTTAATCTATGTTTATCTGTAGACCTATCTCATCGCACGCTTCTACTAAGACATCGGTGTTGCTTTGTAGTGCATCTATATCGTCCCCTATTAAATCTACATCATCCGCGGATACGAACAGTTGATTCAAACCATTCATTGATAGTCCCTTTTTGTCCCCTTTAATTTTTAAAATCGCATATTCTAACGCAAAGTTACAGTAGTGGGGACAAGGCATCGCCTTGCTTCAATCCGTTGCGAATCTTGAAACTATCTGACATATTATTACCTATCCGTACTCTGCTTATGGGGTTGCTCAGACACATCTTCACTAGTTGAACCAATTATTTCGGAATTCCAAATCGTATGAGGATACTGTATAACTTTTCCCTTTTGATAGAATCATATGCTTTCTTAAAATCAATAGTTGATGAGCCGTCCCACTGTATTCCCATTTCTTCTCCAATATTTGTCTCAAGGCGAAAATCTGGTTTAGCGTGGATCTATTTCTTCTAAATCCGCATTGGTGATCTCCAATTATTTCATCTACGTATACACTTAGGCGTGTTAACAGAATATTACTTAATACCTTGTAACAGGTTGGAAGTAACGAGATTCTGCGGTAATTATTACAGTCCGATTTATCGCCTTTTTTTTGTAAATCGGAACTATTATTGAGGTTTTCCATTCCTTTGGGAGCTCCTCCTTTCTCCGTATAGCACTTATCAATTTATGTAGTTCCTTGATTAGTGCCGTTCCTCCTGTTTTAATTAAATCGGCTGGAATATTGTCTATTCCTGGTGATTTGAAGTTTTTTTAATTTCTTTACCGACATCTCGATCTCGCTAGGTTCGGGAATCCACGGTTCTGCGGAATGGATTTCAAATTTCTCTGTTTGTTCCCCGTTGTGTGCATTAAGAAGTTTTGTTTGGCAAAACAGTAACAATAAAACTATCACTTATGAGCATCATTTTCCATTAATAGATTTCAAAGCAGCTCCTCTCACAACCTTTTTGTGTCAAAAGTACTGGTGGAAACCATCTTGTCACGTGACGTGTAGATTGAATCTTATTGGATAAGGACATAGAATAAAACAAAATTTACACAAATACAAAAGTCCAATGACATAGAATAAAACTGTAGTTACGGACAGGTAATTAAGCACTCACTTAGATTAAAACAGAATGATTTTTTTTTTTCTGTAACTTTGACCGACATGGAATAAAACAGTTCTCAGGTTTTCATATATCTTGCAGGAATGGATGAGAACTCTTACTGGATATTGAAAATATACGGGGCATAGAACACATTTCCAGTAAAAAGTCACTTTTCGATTTTGGTGACATCGAATAAAACAATTCTCACGCGACGTAATGTATTTTTTCTGGTTGTATGACATTTGCAATGCTGCTGGTCCAAACTCAAGCCTTCAGAGTTCAAACTTTCATAACCATTTTAAGAGTTCTCTCTGTGCCGATTCTTTTATTTTTTCTTTCTCGTTCATTGTTGAAATCGCTTGATTTTTGCTATGAATATCCAAACCTATAACAATGAAGCTCTTTCAACAATGAACAAGAAAGCACATAAACAATCGGCACGGAGAGAACTCGTGAAATGGTTATGAACTTTCTTCTCTAAAAGTGGAACTGTCTAGACTTGAATTTGTAGCAGCAGCATTGAAATTTCATGCAACGAAAAAAGTATATTAGACACACTCGGAAGCAGTGCTCTCATCTAGGTTTAGATATCGTTGCTTTAAACTAACCTTCACGAAGCATTTAAAACTGTCTGTAGTTTATTCAGGAGCAAACGTGTTTATTGAGAGATAAACACTGCAGATGTGTGGAAAGAAGTGTGCTGCTGGTGTAACTTCCAGCATTATGCAGTGCGTATGAGGTTATCCAAAGCCTTAACAGACATGAGCATTTTTTTAATCCTAATTATTTGTTATTGATTAAGCTAGTTACGTTTTGACAATATCGACATGTCACCGTCTTAGGTAAGTAAAATTAAAAGAGTCCAAATTTTCGTAGGACACATCAAAATATGTCACGTTCATTGCTTCGCTCTGACGAGTGGTTAATGGGTGTAACTTTTGTTCCCGACCACACTTCTGTTAATACCTTCTTTGTAAATGAGTCTTACCTTTTGACCTTTACACGGTCAATGACGAATATATATGTCATAGTTCCACAATAGAAGGATGATTTTGATCTTAAAATGTCCGTGAAGGAACTATCTAATAGCTGGTATTTTATCCCTTTCAGATGTTCCGCGGTGGAGGGAGAAATTTTGAGTTCTTTTCCCTCTCCCCGCTTTTGGGGGTATGCCTTCCCTAAAGTAGTGTAGAAGCATAATGGTGGGTTCAAATGGTAAAGAAGGAATGCAGTTACTGATATAATTTTTGTGAATGTACTCCTCCTAGGTCAAAAAGGAAACGAAGGCAAAGTTAGTCTTTATATTTTCAGCGCCATTTTTTCCCGCGAAATTAAAAAAATTCTGGCTTTTCCCTACATTTTAAACTTTTTCATGGAAAATTGATGGACTCAAAAAACGTTAGTTATTAATAACAACATATTTCATATTCAATCTATTACAATAGTAGACATTTGTAGTAAGGTTACAACAATCTTCGTCACAAAATACCATTAGGCTTATTCAGCATAAGCGGGAGCGTTGTGGGTTTACCGCGTGCAAGCTGCGCCTTCTAACAAAACCCATTCTTTTCAATGCACGTGTCAAACCGCGCGAGTGAAAAGGTTCGTGTAGACAATTACACTTGAAACCAAGAATGTAGTTAGAAGGCGTGGTTGGTGGCGGTAAAACCGCCGCGTTTCCCCAGCTCGTGTAGAAGGGAGCCTTACGGAGAGTGAAAGGTAATAGAAAGGAAGACAGAGTGTGGGAATCTGGTTTGTTTATTTATTTATTTTATATTGCTGTTTATACTAGTACGTAGCACTGTTACTGTTATTTCAGTGAGAGTAAATTAATGCTATGCAGGTGTATATAGAATTCAAGATGTATGTCACAGTGATACAGCTCTCGTACGAATAATATCTATGACGATATGTTTATCATTTGTATAATTTCTAGTTACTGAAATACGTTAAACAAATCCTGTACAAAGTGTACTGTAGTCTTTCAAATAACTTGCCTACAAGTAGCTGGTTTAGTTCAGTTACACTTTTAACCATAGATGGTTGGAATGGAAGATTACTTCAAAGATTTAATTCTTTTGGATTTTTTTTCTTGGCTTAGTCCGGATGTGAACATTAGGCAAATTTCAAAAGTAAATATATATAAATAAGGGGTTCAGTTTATGCCTCAAGAGAAGTACGTTCGGTGGTGAGCTTTCAGTTTTTATTTTTTATATATATGTAGCTGACGATTTTTCTAATTTAGATGTTCAGAAGATCTCATGAAGTATCACATGGCAGATAGCCTGACATTATAAAACTCTGTTGTTGCTTTTTGTTTGTTTGTTCATTTCGAATGAATGAAACTATGAAATAAAATCCACAGAAGTAAAAAAGGACTGAACCACAGTCAGGGACTATAGAGAGTGAGCAAAGTAGTATAAGCATTCTCCCTCGTAGGACAATACCAAAATTTTATAAATAGTTGTTTAGGTTTCAATGTTTTTTTTTTTTGTTTGTTTTTTTAATTTGAATTTTATTTATGGCCTTTAGGCATCTAAGGCTCAGGCCGAGATGGAGGGGGAAAGGATTCGGCCACGACCTATGTTGAAGATGCCATCCCGGCATTTGCCTGTTGTGACTAAAGAAAAACACTGAAAAAACACCAGTCAGCATGGTCGACCGCTGAGAACGAACCCACGACCTCCCGAATGCTATACCAACGCTCTACCACTGAGCTACGGCGGCTCGATAGGTTTCAATGAGAGGAATTTCTTTGTAGTGATAGTATAAAGAATTCTTTTAAACTTGGGTTTATTAAAATAATCTATTAGAATTATCTAAAGAGACGCCCTAAAGGATATAAAACTATGTAAATTGACGTTTTCCTTTCTTTTTCGCTTCGATCTTGAAATAATGAGTAAAATTTTTCTTCGATAACTGAAAATAGTTTTTATGTCCAAATTATTTATTTGAACTTATTTTTTTTGAAATAATATCGTATTTTGAAAACTTGAAACTTGCCCACTTTCCCGATACATTTCGATTTCGTTGTCTTTATGAAGCTCTTAGCGAGTAGATTTCCCCTGAGGGATTAAACCATCAGGACTAATCTGGAACAAAAGATATTCAACATCTTCCTACAGCAATTTCAGGGTCAACAAAGCTTATTTTCCCAACTTTATTAACAAATATTTCCCTGTGGTATACAGACGTGTTTCTGTAAGTTAAAAAAAGAAGAAAAATAAAATAACTGGGTAATATTCGAAATGATTAAAAACGAAACAAATCTTGCAAAGACTCTTTCAAAATTTTGATTTAGTCAAAGTCTTTCACATAAAATGGAAGTGGAAAGAAAACTAGTAGCATGCTTTTCCAGATTAAGATCTGAACACACAACGTGCTACAATTATTTATATAAAATTTCGTTCAAATCCACATCAGCAAGAAGAAATATAAACCGTTGTTAATTTCATTTCAAATCTGCTATGTTCCTGTTCAGCTCGCAGGAAAAATTTCTGGTTACTCGAGACGCAGGGAGGGGCTTCAGAATTTGCTCACCCTCTTTTTAGTCATTCTTTTGAGTTTCGTGCCTACTGAATTTACAGACGAAGGCTGTTCTAGTTTTCTACAGTACATAGTAAAAGAGAGAGACTGTTCTAGAACTACTTATAATAACAGGATTAATTTTTAATAACATGTGTTTTTCGTTATTTAGTTAATTAGAACATAGTCTTGTATCCATTTTGTAACTTTTTTCAGTGTGATATCTAAACAACAAATGCAAAGGTCTACCTGAATTACTTTGCTAGAAAAAAAGGTTATCACGAGTGATCAGACAGAGTAACATACTAAAATTATTCTAGGAGCATTCGAAGGGTGGAAATCCACCTATTCTTTTGACCACCTAAGGAAGGAAGCTCCGTGTTATTAAGTGAAATGGTTACTCTTTAGTTCCTATTATTCTAGCAAATTGGACATATTTTTCTTAATCGATTTGCATTTAGTGGATTTCTATGCATAATATGTTAGTTATAGCAAAGGTAGTTTAGTATTGAATTGACTATTGTTCATAGTCTATTCATTTAGTACTTATTTGAGTCTATCTGCCAGACAATACCATTCTAAATTCTTGGAACGTGTTGTAAAAAAAATATGAACCATCAGTCCTCGAAGTGGGCTAGAAAGGGTAAGGGAACGCATGCACCTAGTGGCGGCAATTGACTATTGAAAGTGAAGGTAATGAGCCCCCAAAAAGAAAAAAAAAAGGGAACAATGTTTTCCCAAACTTCGAGCGCTATGAACAATACATTTCTTTCGTGAAAGCTCTTCTCATGAACAACCAACAAAGCAGCGAATATATTTCTGTTTCAGTATACTTCGAATATTGTTATTCCATTCCTTAGATAAGAAAAAAAGTTCTATCGTTCTGAAAGGTGGTTCTTAAGAGTAGAAATTACTTAAGCGAACAAACATTGTGTGTAAATATTTTAATTGTATAACCATTGTGTTTTGCATTTAATTTGTGATTGCTTTTTTTCACTGGCACCAAAACTTGAGCGTTGTAACGTAACATTCCTAATAACGTTTCGCCAAGTAATATCGCGATGTTCATTTGTTAATGGACTCGAATGTTTTGTGTTGTGTTCGTAGCATATAGGACTGTGCGCCTTAGTTAAGTAATGTAAATATTTTCTTATTTCAAATAATTGTGTTAAATGTGATGCATGTATGATGTACTTTAATTATATTAATATATTTTTTAGAGAAACAATAGCACTAGAATATCTATTTTTGTAGATAACGTGTTTGCTTGAAATTCAATAATCTTCGTTGCACGTGTAATGTCTTTGGTGTTTGAAGTGTTATTTAATTCGTGAAGTAAGCTGCGAGGAATATTATGTACAACATGAATTCATTGGTTTATCAAAGTGTATTCACATAATTTAAGGAGTTTGAAAGCTGTTCTCTTGAGATGTAGAGTTTTAGAAACCACGACTTCCAACAGGCTACCAATCCTTCTTCAGGGCTAAAATTTGCTGCTAGTGTTGCCAGTAGTTGGTCTAAAAATATAACGAGATTAGATTTTACCAATAGAAAAAGGTTGATTGTTTTGTGCGTAGAATATCTGCAGAAAATGATAGAAGAGCAAAACTATGATCGTTGGTGATTATTCAAAATGACTAGATTTAGCTGCAAAATATTTATATCAGCAACACTGACTGAGCCGACTAAATTGATAAATTCGTTGAAGTGTAGCGATGGAACACTCTTCGAACAAATTTAGTTTTACAGAGATTTCAGTGTATAACCCTGGTAGCCTGCTGAAGATATTGGTTTCTAAGACTTGGT
>JAGDQP010021889.1:2419-13923 GCA_022664845.1 Lepisma saccharinum | reverse complement strand
TGGCGTTTTGAGGTAGAGTTTTTTCGAAATGATTAAAAGAAAATGTATGAAGTTTGTGGTCTAGCGTGTTCTTTTTCAGTACAAAATTGCAATGTTAAATCATACGAAGAAGCGAGGTGTGAAACTGCCACATGGAGCTTAAATAAATGTAATGATTGTGCTTGTTGAAACCGGTGGGTATTAATTATGAAGAGTTGGTTTGTAAAAACGCACCTAATTTCGTATTCGTAAACCTTCCAGAAACCAGCACAAATGCAGTATGTACATACGTCTTCCGTAATTTTCTTATTAACGTCTGTATATGTATAAGACATGCAGTGAAAGCTATAATTGTGCATTGGATATGATTATCTGTTGTTTTTTTCTTAATAACTCAAGATCTATGCAAGGATTTAATGATTATATGTTAATTACTCTTATTAATCTTGTATGTTACAAAGACATTGTTTTATTTTCTACAACGAAATTCTAGTACTTTTCAATATTTACTATGCACTTCAAATATTGTGAATGATAGTTGATAGCACAGAAGGCTGAGTGTGTTGATCTCTTAATAATTTTGCTTTTATGGTATTTTTAGTCAGAATTCTTTGTCTTTTGGCTAAAATATATCCTAGTTCCTACTCAAACAATATCTGGATCACACTCTTTATAAATCTGAAACATATATTCGTACAATAAATATGTAAAAGAGTGCTTGTTGCTGTGTCAAATACGTGTATTGTTGATAAATTTCCTTGTGTAACAACTGAAGAAACGGATTGTTGTAGAAACCAAGTATACTATGCATATATTTATGTCCATAAATATTTTTTTTTCTACTGCTGTCTACAATATTATTTTCTGTAATTTGCTGTTGAGACGTTCTTTTCTGCAATGTCAATTCTTTTTTTCCTCTAATGACTTCTAGCAAATTAACATTCCAATTAGGAAGCTATATTGACTTCTAATTGGTTAAAGTGACTGCTTTAAGAAGGGCTTAGATTTGATTGGTAGAAGCAGGTTTTCATTTTGCATGGACAAGTGGAAAGTGCATAATAGTAAGACATTTGTATAATAGTTTATTCCCCATTGTTTTCATTATATACAGTCTGTGTCAGTGTTGGTAATTTATCTTATAAGAGGACGTTGTTTTCAGATTGCAGAGTTTTGAAATGAGAGGTTATTTCTCATCTTAAGAGAATGTCTGAAGCTACAGTTAAAACTGTAATCTAATTTTAACTGTAGGGGATCATCCCAACAGTTACCTGGTGTGACAGAAGAACCCCGGCTGCTCGGTTCAAACGCAGGTCCTTCCGAATTCCAAGCCAGCGATCTACTAACTGAGCTACGGCCGCTTTACGTTTCATGTTGTTTGTAACTGATTCTATGTTTTATGTAAAACTTTTTCCGTCAATATCGACCCATTTAGCAAAATATTTTTTTTTAAACACTGATTTCAAATATACTCTCAAACCAGCAATATCTTATTTCAAAATTCTATACACTCCGGTTCATAGAAAATGGTCGCTGGAACACTCAAACTTCGACAACTGCACAATCTGGCAACACTTACGTGATAAGTAGATCTTTGAATCGTTTCAGTTCCCACAATAAGATGATTCAGTGTTGTGACCTTGTGCAATTATTCGAACAGAAAATTTCCTAATAGCTAGTTTTTATGAATTGTAGTGTACAATGAAACTTTAGTTGTAATAAGTACTAGAAGAAACTAAGCTGCTTTTCTGTGTATATGGTGTTTACAACTAGTTCAGGCCACTATGACTATTTATTGCAGTATTACCTTTGCATCTAATAATTGTTTCCCCCACTGGTCAGTTGAAATGAATTGCTAGATCCACTATGTGAATGCCACGTGTCTCCATCTAGTATTTTATGAGTAAATTAGAGACAACCTGAAAACGTTAAATAGCTGTACGTCACAGCATTTCGCGTGATCCAACCAAGCTTCGTCAGATGCTAAACTACGAAGGTAGAAATCAATATTAAAATTAGAATAGGTATGGAAGTCATGCAAAGGTTAAGGAACAACTACGCATGCTCGAAGTTCAAGGTCTCTGTGCGCTTGAACGAGCCTATAAAATCTATGATTAAAAGTTGGTGTGTGTCTGTTACTTGTTCTACACGCGTCCTTTGATTTACACCAAATTTTGCATACATGAGTATTAGGTACTGGGACAGGTTATAGAGGTAGCCCAAGTTATTGCCAACCAATTTAAAAAGATCATTTTTGTAATTGCTTCATATCGTTATATGTATCCGCACCAACTTGACTTTTTTTTTTCTTCTTTTTTACACAAGGAAATTTTTGGATCCCCGTCCCTAACCACCCCAGTTGTGAGTGTTTGCTATCAGTTTTAAAATTCAATTTTTCAAATGACTCCCATACAGTTGGACGTATCCGCATTCAAATTGTAATGAACATTATTCGGTAGCATAGAAAAAAGATTGTGCAAGTCTCCCACCCTCCAATGGTCCCAGTTGTCAGTATAGTCAACCTGCTTTACCGATACATTTGACCCCGCACAAACGGGCGGGCATACCAGCTAGTAAGGAATAAACAGGAAATTACGAGATGGTTAAAGCACGTAGTATGAGTTGGCACTAAACTCTCAACAAGTTGTACGAAAGACGTCATCACAATGCTGTAAAGTGGGCAAGGTAGTAATTATAGAACTCGTGTGTGATATGAAGCGGATTACCCAGGATATGACGTCATAATTTTCGGAAATCCAAATATGTCAAGTAAAAATTAGGCCGCCTCCGGTTCTGGTCAGTTCTTCCTTAACCCTTCTATGACTCCTACCAATCGCAATTTTAATGTACATTTTTTATCTTTGTCTTTTAACACGTGATGAAGTTGGATTAGAATAAACGAAATATTGTTATCTACGGTTTTTTTTTTTTAAATAAGGAAAATGGCGTCCATTCCGGACGAGGGTTTTAGCATGTAATAACTAAACCAGTTTTAGATGTAAATAAGTCTTATACATTGTGGCATACGTCTTAAAAAAAAAGAGTAGTAGTCGGTTTTTCTTGTTTACAGTGAGATGGGCAAAACCGTTATTATTTCAACGAAAACTCATTGTATGAAAACTAAAATCCAGAGGAAAAGGTTTTTCTTTTCTTCAAGACAAATTTTCGGTTTTTCTTTTCAAAATTCTTATAATGGTAGAGAAGTTTTCGTGTCGATTGAGATGCATATAAGCAGAATTTCCAACACAAACATGTTTCAAAACAACAACAAAAAAAAATGGGTTTGAAAATAAAAATTAAGTTCAGTTATAAATATCGGCTTTTGAAATTAATTTTAACCTGTTTTTGGTGTCCGTCCCTACTTTAGACTAGTAAATGAAAAATGTTGTACCGATAATCGTTTACATGTCAACAACAACTTGCGAATATCTATAATCAAGCATTGAGTACAAGTCGAATGAAATATTTAGGGTCGTACATAAACATCTATTACGAGAAATAATACCGTTGTCAGCATACCGATGGTCGACCATACCACCACTATTTGATGTTAAATTGAAATCTACAAGAATGACTCCTAGTCCCTTGGATGTGAGACCTTGAAATGTGTGTCATAGAGGGACAGAAGTATTGAAAAATGGCCGATTTATGAATAGAAATGAAGAGTATAGGGAAATAAAGAGGATGTCCAGGTGGCAGGGGCGGATCCCGAGTTTCGAGAGCGAGGAGGGGGCGGTCTTCAACTTTGGAACTTCTAAGGCTAGGAGAGTGTTTGAGGTGTCGTTGGAAAGGTCTAAGCAAGACGAGTTCCAACCCGCATCAACATCCCAATTGCAGATGCGGTTCCCGAGGTATTTTTTAGGGCGAGGGGAAGGATGTCAACTTTGGAACTGCTAGGGCGAGGAAAGTGTTCGAGGTATTGTTGGGAAGGTCTCGCCGCGCAGTTTTTCCAACGGAACGTTGATCATATAAAGAAAAGATGTTTGCTGATCAAGCCTGGCGTAGCCGACAGGGCTCCGTTTAACTTGTTTTTAATGCACATCCCCTCTTCTTTGTCTGTACTCTTCAGTTCTACTCAGACTCTACTGAACGTACAACAAAGATATAATAATAATCGATTGTCCATTTGCAGGGAATAAATCCATTAGCTAACAGTTTAAGGACCAATCAAACAAGCCAGTCTTCCTTTATTCAATTCTCTTCAGATTCAATCCTGATGAAAGCTAAGGCCTAATTGTGGCATCTATTCATGGGATAAGTGACAGGAAACAGCAATTTTTCTTTGTGTTTAAACTTTCACATCGATTCCTTATTTCTACTGTATTCAGTGTCGATCAAGAGGCATGGATGAATACTACCAGATCATGGGCAATAGTTTACTTCAAGTAAAATTGTGTTACTGTTGTATTTCGATGGTTATTTCTCTGTAATGAGAGGGTGCAAGGACTTACGAGAAGAGAGTAAAATGGCGGTAATGCAGAGGTTTAAGAATGAAGTTCTCTTTTAACATTAGTCGTACGTTCATATTGTTAAAGTACTGTATATGTTTTAATTATTGTGTTTGTTCATGCTTTGAAAGAAATACGGAACCAGTTTACACCAATAGTTCACAACAGACTGATTTCTTCCATAGTAGTGAATGTTCGTACTACTGCTGGGCCTAGAAATTGTTACTGTATAGAACTTTTGTATGGTACGTAATTTACCGTAAGAAATTAGTATTATGATTAGAGCTTGTGAATTTGAATTTATTCTATGGCCTTTTGGCAACTTTGACTCAGGATGGGGAAGGTATCAGGAAGGACCCCTTGATTTGCAAGTGACATGACGTGTTGTCTGTGCACCCGCACTCTGCCACAATCCCGAGCATTATTTGGTTCTCACGTTTAGACTCAGCTATGTGCTGGATTAGGATAAAAATTATCAACTCAAATTATGCTAATTGTCTAGATAACTGAGACAAACTGTTCACACTTCTGCTAATGGGTTTTACCTTGTAGCTTTTAAGGTTCTGGTGGCTCAGTGGTAGAGCGGTCTCTTGTGCTGCTTGAGGTCCTCGGTTCGATCCCAGCTCATGCCATGTTGGCCTTGTGGTAGACAAACACTGCATGCGTGGGTTTTCTCGAGATTCTCCCGTTTCCTCCCACTTTCTACATTGCACTAATTCTCCCATTCGGGACGGGCGTAAGCCATAGTGCTGTTACCGCCCATACACATCTTTTTCTTAATTCTCCCATCACCATACGACCTGAGTCAGAGTTGCCTAAAGGTCTTAAATAAAATTCAAATTATTTTAGCATTTAACCATCCGACGAAGTCCGTTACTTGTATTCTTTTTGTTTTATTTTGTCAGAACTAGACTAGCATAAAATAACTCTAGGTGCAAAAGATAATGGTTCAGAGATGACGAAATTTCGACCATAAAAGGAGTCTTCTATGGAACAACCTTTATTGTAAGCACCTGTTTCATTCTGACACACCCATGCGAAATAATAGGTTGTTGTTATTTGGTTGGTTGATGTTACTAATTTTGTAAACGAACTTATGAGCTTCTAAGGATGGCGTCTACAGTTTTAGATAAAGTGGGCTCTAAACCATTCCTTTTAGTTGATCCTCTTGCACACAGGAAGCGAACGTGCCAACCTCTTGGCTAACCGCGAATCTTTGTTCTTATTAATGTCCGATTTGTTCAATTTCCAGAAAGCCGGAAGAAATTCTTAGATTGTAGAATTTTACGCCCGTTCATATCCCAGACCAAGGGACTGTTTCGGAAAGCAGAGCCAGAGAATTTTTTTATTCAGAGAAGGAGAGAAACCCAACCACCCCTTCGTACAAATACAGCATTCGTTCTACCAATTCTTGTTTTTAACACAGATACACATCTCGGATATTCAGTTTTCTAGATTTGTTTTTTCGTACAAATGGACATGGTGCTTGCCGTTAATCGATCAATTGTTTTGTTGTGATACCATAAAATAACATCCTATTACTTTAAATCACTGAAAGTATCCACAAGGATTCTATCAGTTATTCTCGTGACCTTTTGTGGGGAGGGGATGTCAATTTGTTCCAAGGCTGTTAAGAAACCATATCAGTTCACATTTACAAAGCACAAGTTATTTTTTTAAGGCACTTAAGTTTAGACGAAAGCAGTGTTTCTTTCAGAGGGGTTACCTCCCTCGACCCACAAACTGAATCACTGAATCAATCACCCCCAATTAAAAGCAACCTCTTTTACCCCCCTCTAAAAATATAAAATATCCTCCAGAACACTTTTCCTGAAAGAAACACTGGATGATAGAGTTGAGGTTCTAGTGATACTTAGAAGAATTGCGAAAGTGAGGAAATATTCTCGGTTAAGGAAATCCGAGAACATAGGGGATACATAGAAAATGTAAAGGCGTTCTTATTTACTTCAATAGGTCGTTATGCACATTGTCTTCGTTATCGATAACGGTTCTTCTTTTCTTTCGATATTCATCTAAACCCGTGGGTAACTGTTTCAATTTTTTGAAGCTATTAAATCGGGAGGAAGGATTGTCCGAGTTGTGCTTGAGATCCATCTGAATACCAAGTAATTATTCTACTTCTCATTGACTTTTCCTTGTAGTAAATTTACCCACATAGCATGTCAGCTTGTAACAAGGTTGTCGGTCACTTGTTTTGGTCTTCTTGAACTTGATAAACAAGCATGAAACCTTGGAATAACTGGTTGTTATAACTAGCCTAATTTAAGCTTGGTGGAACAACCAGATATTCGAGAAAGCTTGTTAAACTTGAAATCGAATTGAATTTTGCTTCGTTGTACTGCCGTCGCATCTTAGTGTGGGATGAAATTCCATCACGTGCTACGAATGTTTCGTCGTAAGCTAGTCTCACCCATTTACTACAGCAATCTCTTCTGAATCTGATGTTCTAGCTATAAAGAGCGCTTGCAACGGGAAGTAGGCGGAGTGGTTGTGGTCTCATGACCACAGCATCCGATCAGTGTTCCAGAGGACCTCCATTCGATTCGCTTCCAGGTTAATGTGTTTCATTATTTTTAAAGAGGTCCATTAGTTTCTTGTTCCCTGTCCTGTCAGAGCTATTTCAACCTTAATTCTTGTAACCTAGACTGCTGGGTTCAAAGTTGTTTAATCCTTTTTGGCTTGATTTGTTAAGCTTGCATCACGTTGTCACAAGTGTCGAAGGAAGCTTGCTTCACTTTTAATTCAAATCAAAATTGCTATGTGATTCCGCCAGACCTTCCCCCTGTGAGGGTGTCACTCCTCAAGAGCACCCCCCCCCGCTCCAACTTTAAACTTTTTACGGTCCAATATCGATAAAAACTGTGCAAAATAATCACTTACATCCTCCTAATTTTGACTTGACCAACACCCCAAACTGAAAATCCTGGGGTAATCCCTGGACTAGTGTTGACTATAAACAAGGTCTTTGCGTAATTGGAGGTAATATATAACCGTACTTTATGTTGTGAACTGAATGTGTATAACGACCTACGAATAAAATAATATATGTTAGGAAAAATTTTGATAAAATAATTAACTTTCTTGTGAGCTATCATCTTTTAAGGCAGTCTTCATTGTTTAACTCTCTACTGCATTTTTCTATACGTACATCTTTATAATTCTACTATGGCTTTTTTAACACGAAAGTTTTGTACTGCACTAAGAAATATTTTGTTAGTTTTTACTCTTTATATATTCACCAGCAACGACTTCCCCATGAGGAAAACTCGTCGGGCCTCCCGTGGCCCGACGAGTTTTCCTCATGGGGTTGTAAGTTGATTCTAAGCTCTTCCTCTTTATTATAAGCGATTAATCAGGAGAAAATTATCGTTTGAGATCTAAATGAATAGATAGAGTTCATTTTAAGTAACAAGTATTTACAATTCTGTGTTGGTGATCTGTTGTTAAAATATTTCAATGGATAGTTTTAAGTGGTAGTACTTGTGTTCAGTGTTCTAACGTTTCCATTGTCAGTAAAATATTTTGTCTTTGATCCCAGTTTCGAGAACACCAATTAAATACATGTACTCTCAGACTGGTTATGATTCTATCTAGAATTAGACTATAGAATGATTAATAGTATTTTAGATAGGTGAGTATGAGTGCGATAATTTGTAACTAATGAAGCGAATTAATTAACTACTAGAACTGTGCAACTCAGGTCACATGGTTCTCATTGTTTAGTTTCGTAGCAAAGGAATTGTGGGTGTCTAATTTTGTAAGTTAATTTTCATTTGACGTACACTCTAATTCATAAAAAAAAATGGCAGGTACGTAGAGTTGCTCAATGGGGTAACATTGAATCAATGCTCGTTGTAGGTCTCGCGTGTTCTGCACTTCACATGTATTGATACAATGAGGCCACATAGTGCAACTTTTCGGATTTGCATAGTTTAACCATCAGCCATTTAGAATACACATCTGTTGCTTGTAGTATAAGTGGCTACTTGTTTTCTGCATGATAGTAACGATTCGTGGTATTGTGCAACTCAAGATATGATTTAAGGATAATCTAAAGAACGATCACTAACAAAAGATGGCAGCACTATCTCCGTATATGTCTAATGTATTCTTATCGTTGCAAGAAATTTCCTTCCTGCTCCTATAAATTCAAGCCTAGTGAGTTCAGACTTTCAGGGAAGAAAATCCATAACCAATTCAAGTATTCGATCAATGCCGATCTTATATTTTCGTTTTCCTTCATTGTTGAAATCGTTTCATTGTTGTTAATATCAAAACCTATAACAATGAAACTTTCAACAATGAAGAAAAAAGAAAATTGAAAATCGGCATCGATCATGCTCTTGAATTGGTTATGAACTATCTTTCCTGAAAGTTTGAACTCTCTAGGCTTGAATTTGTAGGAGCAGCAAGGAAATTTCGTGTAACAATGAAAATACATTAGACATATACGGAGGTAGTGCTGCCATCTTTTGCTGGATATCGTTGCTTTTGATTAACCTTAAAACAGAATTTTTAGGGGTGTACAGAAAAGGTCGTAACAAACTTCGGGAGTTGACTGCTGTCATCGAAACAAGAAAGAAGTTCCCATAAACATGGGTCGAATTCTGCGTTGTTTAGAAGACACAACGTTGTCAACTGGGAGCCAGAAAGTCGACGCCGACAATGGAATGAAAATGTATAAGTCTCAATAAAGCAAGAGACGATATATGGAGTGAAAATATCGTTTGTGGGAAGTATCTTCCAACAACATGATGGAGATCAGTGTTGCCAACCTGGTATCACGTTGAACATGTGCAAATGGCACTATGTTGGTATATGAAATTTGGTGCATGAAAACATACGTATGGAAGGCAGAAACTGCAGTGTTGCAAACTATGGATAATACGTGAGAGGACATATTTCCGAGAAAAATACAAATTCTAGCTTGAGTATGATCCATAGTTGGGAACACTGCCGTGTATGCTGGACATATGCTATTGATCATCACGAGGACATGCAACAAATCCAATAAAATGACGTAGTGGAATTGGAAAATGTGCAACATGATACAAGGTTGGCAACACTGACAACCCGGTGACATTGCGTCATTACTTCTGATATCCATGTTGTTGGAAGATACTTCCCACAAAAGATGTATTTCATTTCATGTATCGTTTCTGCTTTACTGCGACTTATTCATTGTCGGCGTCGACTTTTGGGCTCCCAGTTGGCAACGCTGTATCTCCTAAACGACGCAGAATTCGATCCATATTTATTGGAACTTTTTTTCTTGTTTCGATGTCAGCAATCACCCCCCAAAGTGTACAAGACATTTCAAAATTTTTCGTACATTGTTTTGATATGTTGCTAGTAGAATTTCAAAGTTGTAGGAATTTTGGAAATGATAGTTATATTGTAGAGAATTACAAGTAGCCATTGAATACTGTTCATTCTTCGTCACCATATTTTATTTCTGCGCGGTACATGGAGTTGCGTAGTCAGATTGTAAAGTCCATTCCTGTCACTTTATGTAAAAATAAATTTTAAGAAAAGGAAGTTACGAATTCTTCACATCTACTTACTACCAGTCTCTCCAAATTGCAAATTACAATTTGAGTAAATAAATGATAGGCGTACGATATATTAGAAACAAAGGTTTAAATTACGTGATTAATAATATTGTATAAGAAGAATAACTAAGTAGAAACACATTTTGAAACACCCAAAGGACCCAATTACAAAATTACGATTATTATGACTCAAATAAAGGAAGGGTTTCATAAAGTCGTTGCTTCAATATGAATTAGCTAGGCCTTTCGGAGTGCCTCTCGTTCCATCTTCAGGCTGTCGTAGTCAGGTAATTGAAGTGTGTGTAGTTTTCTGGGGAGATTATAAATTTAAAAGGTAAAGAGGTAAAGCTATCCCGCGCCGTGAACAGCGCATGGGGGATGTGGAGGTAGCGCTCCACATTTTCTTGACCTACGGTACGAAGTGAGGTGGGGGTGGTCCGTCCCACGCTCGACCGCCTTTACCTTCCCAAGGTGCCCAGGAGTACCAAGGACACTCTGGTACTCAATTTGATAGGAGGCTGAGTGCACCCCAGAGCGCCAGGCATGGGAACACTGCGAGTAGGATGTTCATAACAGTGTGTTACAGTTGGATTCGAAATTCCATCTCTACGACAGCCTGATGACGGAGGGAGATAGGCTCCGAAAGGCATAGCAAATTCATGTTGAAGCATCTACGTGTGGACGACATTAAATATTACTTTAGTGTAAGTCATTAAAACAAACTAATTCAATGGAACACGTAAGTTCATCGACGCAGTAACAAACGTTCGATTCTTTCCTGGGGAAGATCAAACCAGTTTTCATCATGGAACACCTATATCTCAAAAATCGTTTCTAATATTGTCATCCCAATGGCATCTTTCCATCGTGCTTTCCAACCACGATCTTCCTATTTTCCGAGTCATAATCCTTGTAATTTTGTAAGCAGAAAGAGTTACATAAAATTAACTTCCTGAATATCGTATTTTATTCATAATCTTCTCAAAATATTGGACTGTTAGAATTTGAATTTGAATTTTCGAGAAAACAAACCAGTTTTTCTAGTCATATGTTCTAAGACATCCTCATTTTACATCGTTTTCTACATTGAAAGTAACACACTTTCTCAAACCCTCTGTACAAACTACACTCTTGACTATGGAACTCCGAGAATTTTAAGGTTAATATAAAGCAACGATCTCCAACAAAAGATGGCAGCACTATCTCCGTATATGTCTAATGTATTCTTATCGTTGCACGAAATTTCAATGCTTCTCCTACAAATTCAAGCCTAGAGAGTTCAAACTTTCAGGGAAGAAAGTTCGTAACCAATTCAAGAGTTCGATCAATGTCAATTTTTTTTTTTTTTTTCGTTTTTCTTCATTGTTGAAGTCGCTTGATTGTTGTTGTGAATAACAAAACCTATAACAATGAACAAAAACGAAAATAAAAATTCGGCATTGATCGAACTCTTGAATTGGTTATGAACTTTCTTCCCTGAAAGTTCGAACTCTCCCGGCTTGAATTT
>JAGDQP010021888.1:15280-31175 GCA_022664845.1 Lepisma saccharinum | reverse complement strand
TTTTTTGAGCTTTTGTATCAAAATTTTCTGAGAGGTTAGCGGTCTTTGTGTAGCATTTGTTACAAGTACAAACCCATTTTTAATTAAAAATAATCTGTACAAAGATTTCTTGGTTTGTAAACCCTGTGTACCGTAATTGAAATCAAGGAAATAGTCTGAAATAGTCTGAATTTCTGTTAATTGCTTTCCGATGCTTTTATCCGTTTTGTCGTGGAGTGGTGATTCATCCACACTCTTTTATTGAAGCTCAAGAGAAGTTAAAGGGAGGGACGTGCATTTGACGACAGAAACATGAAGACCTTTAACCTCACCACCAATTGCAGCATCCTTAGTTATCGCCGGAATCTTTCTATTAACTCCAAAATTTTCACTGCATTGTGTAACGAGACAGGAAGAGATCATGAACATTACATTTTAAAGTAAGCTGGCTATCTCATGGAAGAGTCCTGACTCTTATTCGAGCTGCGTCATGAGGTGGGACTTTTTCTGGTTGATACGAAATTAGAACCAAAACTAAAGGACTACTTTTGGTTTAAGCAATTGCTTATTAGTCAGATATTTTCTCATTTCTGAATACATTACATTCAGGGTTCCAGTTTCAATGTAAACTGGTAAAAAGGAAAAAAGCTACACGTTGAGCTATCCGAATCGACAGTAAGGAATACGATTCCTTTCCCAAGCTGAACGACTTTCTGTCGACAACTGAAACAAAACTTTCGAATGAAAATTTGGGAACATGAAGGAGCATTTTCTTTCTTTGGGTTCTCAGCTGAGAGATTAACTTCCGGTTCCCTACGAGAAAAACAGTTGGATGAAGAACCTTATTTCTAAATAATAAAAATTAGTTGTCAGCAAATGAAAACCAGCTTATTGAGTTGTCCTGCGATTGCTTCTTGAAGATGGTATTTCCTAGTTTGTGTTTACTAGGAATGCTAGACTTTTGGATTTATCCGCGGTCTTTGTGTTCTGAAGTTTCGAGAGAGGGAATATCACATCTGTTGTCTTCGGGACTACTTACTTGTGTGAGTCAACATTTTCTGTACTTGTTTGTACGGAAAGAGACTTGATACCCAACCAGATCTGCGCCTGAAAATATCTACTTTGAAGCCACACATGAAAATGTTGACGGACGCAAAAAAACTACAATCACATTGAAAGATATTAAGCAAACAAACTCAATAGTTTTTACTATTATTGCTATTAATTCGCGAATTGCAGTATTGTTAGCAAAGTGTATTCAATTGTACTTTCATGTATTGAAATTGTACGTCTTTTTTAAGGTATAGATAACGCAAGAAGATCTACTGATACTTTATATATAATGTTTTCCTTGGTTGTAGGATCAGGGGGCCGCAAAGAAACTAGTAAGTAATCAAGGGGTCCGCAGCCTGCAAAAGGTTGGGAAACGCTGCCCTAACGTGTCAGTCCATCTGAAATTGTTCAGCATGGTTGCTCGACCTATTACAAAAATTCTCATTTTTTAATATTTATATCTCTTGTATAAGAATAATTCAAACTGGTTATTCTTTTATTTTTATCCCAACCATTGATTAATGGCGGATATTTTTGTATTGCGGCACGTGCGAAAACTTGTGTTTACAGACGTTTACGGAAAATGTAATATCTGCGGACTGGTTTATCATAGGACTTCCAAAGAAAATGCTTTTCTTCCTTAAAAGTATGCTTAATTTTAGTTCTCCGCATGAAAAACCTAAATCGTAATCGAAAAAAAATAATAATATAATCAGGTTTTCAGGGTGCTGTTTCATATGGAAGAGATTGAACTTGAAGGTTAACTTTTTGAACATTGTTTCATATCAAAGTACAGATGCTTATCAGAATAATGGAAACACCTGAACGAAAGTACAACTTACCAGATTAATATGGGGTCGGGCCACCTTTCGCCTTCAGAACAGCCTTGATGCGACGTGGGATGGAGGCATAGAGGTCGTGAATGGTAGCAAGTGGAATATTACACCATTCCTCGTGCAGGGCATCGGCCAGTTCTGTGAGAGAGGATGGAGGTGGAAATCGTCGCCGGAGTCGTGTTTCCAAGATGGACCACAGATGTTCAATTATGTTGAGATCTGGGGATTGGGCGGGCCAGGGGAGGTGTTGAACTTCATCCCGATGTTCCTCAAACCACGCTGCAACAACTCCAGCTGTGTGAATGGGTGCATTATCTTCCTGGAATATGGCGTCATTGTCCGGGAACAACATCCGGACCATAGGATGCAAGTGGTCTCCTAAAATTGCGACATAATCGTTGGCAGTGATGCGTCCGCGAAGTGTGACCACAGGACCCAATGAAAACCATGATATTGCAGCCCACAGCATCACCGTGCCGCCGCCATGTTTCACAGTTGGGCGGAGACACTGCAGATCATACGCTTCTTTGGGCGTTCTCCACACATAAACACGGCCCGTGGTTTGGAATAGGGTGAATGGTGACTCATCCGACCATACCACACGTTTCCAGTCGTCAACGGTCCAAGTTGCATGGTCGCGGCACCATTTGCGGCGTGCTAAAGCGTTCTGGTCCCTGAGGAGAGGTTTGGCCCGTGCAACACGACCCCGTAAGTTCATGTCATGTAATTCGCGGCGGACTGTGATTGTCGAAACAGGTTGGGGGAGGTGCTGATTGAGTTCCTCCGTCACTTGCGCCGCAGTGGCACGATGGTTCCGCGTGACAATGCGCTTTAATACCCGGCGTGCCCTGTCACTGATGCTTTTCTTCCGCCCACTGTTCCGCTTCCCCGATGTGGTTTTCCCGTGTGTTGTGTAGGCCGTCATCACCTTCGACACTGTCCCTGGCGACACACCTAACACACTAGCCACTGCCGTCACACTCACTCCACATAACCGCGCACCAACAATTTTCCCTCTTTGAAACTCTGAGAGGTCTCCCATTTTACACTACCTCCGTCTGCTGCAGCCACTGCACACTCCTGTTCCACGACGCCTGACGTAGTATGGAGACCGACCTAACACACCACCACCAGCAGTCCGGCGCTGCGGTCGCCACGACACCACTGCCAACCCATACATCTGACGTGTTGCCAACTACAGGTGTTTCCATTATTCTGATAAGCATCTGTATATTGAAGATACACAGAATATGAAGGCTGATATATGGTTTCGTAATTTTTTATGAACTTTTGAAAATCCAAAATTTCGTATTTTACGAATATTGGAGGCCCAACCAATATTTCTGGTGGGGGACAACGCACTTGCAAAAGGGAAAACCACGGTAGAAATTGAAACTTTGATATTTTAGTGTGAACAGAGCTACGGGTTTGCAAAATGGGGAAGATTAATGCTCGTGCGTGCTTTGGTAATATGATCGCCAGAGTACCAAAGAAAGATGTGAATACGTAGAAAAGATATGTTAGGCATGAGGTTGCCATCTTAGGTTACCTGTGTTTCCTCAAATAAAACCTGAAACAGAGTTTGAATAAACATAACCACACGCCTGTTCCTAAAAACATTTAAAATGCCATTACAGGATTCAAGAAGTAGTACTCAGATTGTATGCAGTCTTCAGGCTTCTACGCTGTCATTTGAATTTGAATTTTATTTCTGTCCTTTAGGCATCTAAGGCTCAGGACGGGATAGGGAAGGGGGAAAGAATCGGGAATGTGTCGGCCACGGCCATCTATGTTCAAGGTGCCATCCGGGCATTCGCCTTGTGTGACTAATTAGAAACCCTGGATGGTCGGCCGCTTGTCTACGCAATCATTTATTTATTTATTTCGTCTTATTTATTATGGCAAAGTTAAGGTCACAAAACCTTTTCTTCCACTCAGCCTTAATACACGTAGCACACGCTCTTGTTTAGTACAAATAATATAATAATAACACATAGCAGAAATAATAAACCTAGTACATCACAACAACAACACAAAAATACACACACACACACACCTATATATATATAATATATATATCACAGTTCTCTACTTTAGAATATCATTGTAATAAAATTGTAATAGAAGGAAAAAAGACGTAGTTCTAATGATGTATATAAAATCCTGAAGCAAATTTTGCTCAATTCATTGCGTGGTGGAGCATCTAATTATTAAACAGTTTCTCAAAACTTTTCGAATTGTTATAAGAATAATAATAGAAAGGAAAAACAAAAGCATAGTTCCAATGATGTATATAAAAACATGGAGCAAATTTTGCTCGATTTATTGCCTGGTGAGACATCTAATTATTAAACAGTGTCTCAACACTTTTCCGGTACATTGCCAGTGAATCCATGTTCCTGATCGAGTGAGGAAGACTGTTCCAAAGATTACAAGAGGACACTGTGGAAGATTTAGCAAAGAAATTTGATTTATGACGCGGAATTGAAAGAAGGGTAGGTTTGCGATATCTTGTGTTAAATTTATGAAAATCGCATAATTGCTGAAAGCGTGAGAAAAGATAGGCAGGATCATTATTTTTGAACACTTTGTATAGGAGCATAAGCGTGTGGGACTTACGGAGTTCATGTAAGCGGAGCCATCCTAATTTATTACAGTAAGGCGAAAGATGATCGAAGTATCTTAGGTCAAAGATAAAACGAACGCAAGCATTTTGGACATGTTGCAGTCGTCTGGCTATCTCATTCGTAAGGTCAGAGTAAACTACATCCCCATAGTCTAGGTGTGATAGTACCAACATCCTAGATAGAGATATTCGAACCGGCAATGGTAATAATGTTTTTATGCGACGTAATGAGTACAAAGATGCAAAAGCTTTGCTACTTATGTGGTTAACATGATCTATCCAGGATAAGTTATGATTCATTGGGTTGATGCTCATACCATGTCTTAGTGACCATCTCCCTAAACTATCTAAATCAGTGTTTCCCAACCTTTTGCAGGCTTCGAACCCCTTGACTTCTTACTAGTTTCTTTGGAGAACCCTGTTCCAACAATCAAGAAAAACATTATACAATTTCAATAAATGAAAGTACAATTGAATACAAATTGCTAACAATATTGAAAGTGGCGAATTAATCGTAGTAATAACAAAACCTACCGATTTTGTTTACTTGCGGCTTTTTAATGGGATGGCTGGTCTTATTTTGTGGCCGTCAACTTTTTCACACCTGGCTCCAAAGTAAAGATTTTCAGGCGTGGATCTGTTTCTATTTCAAGCCTGTTTCTGTATTTATTTTTCATATAAACAAGTCTAGAAAGTGTTGATTCGCACAAGTAAGGGTCAGTTCTACAATCGACCGCTGAACTTCTAGTCAGCGCTAAGTTGAGGTAAACTCTCATTTTGCGTACTCTCATTGGCCGAAATCAGACTTGGCCTCAACTTGGCGCTGACTAGAAGTTTAGTGGTCGATTGTAGAACTGATCCTAAGCAGTCTTGAAAGACATCTGATGTGAAATTTTTTTTCTGATTTTGATTTAATTTTTTTTATATGGGCTAGTCTAGTAACTGAGGACTTCGGCCCGTCACGATTCGTCTATAGCTGTTCAAATCCACACACATGCCCCTGCCGGGACTCGAACCCGGGACCTTTGAGCCGATGGCCTACCGCCGCAGACCGCTCGACCACCCGGCCGGCAAATTTTCTTCCTGGAAACATCAGGATACAAAGACCGAGCATGTGATCAAAATTCCAGCAAACGAAAAACTGGGAAACGTCATCTTCACGGATTAATTGCAGGACAACTCAATAAGCTGCTCTTCTTCATTTGGTGACATTTGGAGTTTTTCATTGTTCAAAAGTCCTCCTCCATGCTCGCACAATCTCCATTTGGAAGTTCTGTTTCACTTGTCGGCAGAAAGGCGTTCAGCGTGGGAAAGGGATCATATGCCTTATTGTCAATTCCATCAGTCCAAACTTTGTTTTAATTGTGGCCTAAATTTTGTCTTGCCCTAAAATACAGTGACTGGATCCTTGAAGACTTGAATGTGTTCAAAAATGAGAAAATATCTAACAAGTAAGCAGATGTCGAAAGTCGAGAAAAGTCACGTAAGCAGGCCTTTAGTTTTCATTCCAACTTTGAAACAAACAGAAAAAGTTTCACCTCAACACGCAGCTCGAATAAGCGAGTCAAAACTCTTCCTCGAGATAACAAACCAACGTACCTCAAAATGTTAGGAAAATGTTCGTGATTACTTCCCAACGCGTTACACAATGCAGTGAAAAGTTTGGAGTTAAGAGAACGAGCTTTGACAAAATTTACAATTTCAACGGATTCATCGAAAACATCTTTTATCTTGGATGGTATTCCATGTACCGTACAGCCAATGCTTCACGATGGATGCTACAGTGCGTCCACTTGGCAGAGAGCGCAACAGCCTGGAGACGCGCGAAAAGTCCTTTTTGTTTACCTGAAATTGCCTGAGCATCATCTGTACAACCAACACATTTAGCCCATTCTAGTTTATTTTTAAGGATAAAATTATTATGAATGTTAAACAAGACCTCTGCAGTTTCATGTAACGGCAGTGTTTCACAAACAAAAAATCCTTATAAGTCTTGTTGTTGTATTCATATGAATTCAGAAAAGTTTAAGAAAGCTTTCAGTTTAGCCAACAGTACTAGGATTGTAGCTTGTCTATGGTCCATGGCCCAACGAAAATCTTCTGTTACGTGTACCAGTGCAGTATTGATACTGTGGTTTGGTCTAAAACCTGACTGAAGAGGTTCTAATAGTTTGTTGTATGTAAGATATCTGTGGATCTGAACAATATATTCCAGTGCTTTCGATAAAGCCGGAAGAATGCTGATTGGACGGAAGTCGGTTGCCCAAGTTATAGGCATACTGCTAGTTTTAGGAAAGGGGCGTACCATAGCTAGTTTCCAAATTGATGAAAAACTTCTTGTCAGTAACATGGGCCAGAATATGAGGAAGGATTAGTTTCAAAAATTTAGCTGAGATCTGATCAGCGCCTTCTGCATTCGACTTGATTTTCAGAATAGCTTTGTTTGGACTAACCAGCGTGAAATCAAATTTGTCCCCATCCGCCTGGCGCCACAAAGTTGAATTAATAGTTTGAGTTTTAACAATTCTATCAATAAATGGGACCTCAGTGAAATGATGGTTTAAATAATATAATGAACAGTATTAAGTACGGTGTATATATGTGAACGTCGTTGGCCGCGATGCCTAGTGGTAGAGCGCTTACATTTGGTGCTTGAAATCATTTCGTATCATATATAAAACTGATTCGCACATTAATAGATCCGTTAAAGAGACTTGCTACTTATTATTCAGGAAACATTCTCTCAATACACACAGGAGTAATTTAAGCGAAGCTTGGTTTTCATTTATTAACACATTGCTTATCGCAAACTAATATTACACTAGTCACAAAAATTCACATGACCTCTTTTCATTTTACATAAAACACAAAAGTTTTAAGCTCATAATTTATTTTTCCGTAGTCCACTCACTAGCTGTACGTATCAACATACGGTTACTTCCGGCGACTGAAAATCTCTGACCTGTCCCAGGACCTAAGGAACACGTATGCAAAATGTGGTAGAAATGAATGCGCGCATGTAAATTTGTATTAGTAACAGCTGGACATATTTGTAGATAGATATATAGGCCAAATTTAAGGAGTTGATATACGCTGATATAAAAATGTCCAATTATAATAATAGTTAATGTGTTTTCATTATTTCAGCACGATGTAACTGGCCGTACCTTAGTAAGGATAAATGAGAATACACTTGTGAGACTGGGAATTCTAAATGTGCAACATAGACAAGACATTTGGAGAGAGATAATGAAGTTGCGGTTAAAAACGGATATATTGGAGATTAGAGACCTTGAAAGAAGACATAACTTGAACTATGACTGACCGAAAATTCAAATTGTCATCAATTTTCAACGCCTATTTATTTTTGTAAATATTAATGTATTTTCAGAAAAAAAGTTCCCATCTATAATCTGATTTAATTATGATTCATTTGTATGGAAAAATTGTATTTTTGTGGCTCTCCTTGGGTAATTAATACTTCCATAATCATATGCTGTACGTATCATTTTACGTGTTGATATTTTTTGTGTGTATTAAAAAAATAAATAATTTCATAATATTTCATTTTTTCACTTCTATTTGGGATATTGCAGTTTCTTTTTAATATATATTGTAACGTTAAACCTCCTATTGAGGTTTAGATGCATATAGTGCCCACCCATTCCTCGCCATGCGACATGAGGTCGATTCCTATAACCTTGAGCTAACAACACAAATAAGGTATAGAAAACGGAATTCTTATCCCGGTGCCGATGAGGAAGAGAGCACCGAAAGCCTCTTATGAGTGAGCTTACACCAATGTCATAAGAAGCAGCGGTTAAGCTTTCAGTTATAATAGAACTTCGAAGTCAAGTTTATTACAAAACTAGCAGGTGGGTGAATAAAGGATTACATATACAGTGCATTAAAATAAAATTAATGAATTTTTGAAAAAATATAACTTCTGAATGAGGTAGCTCCCACCTGGACTACGAAGTTAGCAAGAGTAGATCGATCAATCTTTCATTGACAAAATATTTCTAATAACTCACGAATATATAATTCACAAATATATCCTTAAATCTTATCAAACCTGTATATAACCACACAAGAAGAGGAAGACTGTTCAGAGCGGCGTGACTGAGGCTTCCCAATAACCTGTCGCTCCAGGTCACACGAAATGGCCGCCAACCAGGATACAATTTTGACAAGGATAAAAACTCCCAAAATTAATTCAAAATACTGGCGTCTTTCTCCCTTAACACTGAAATCACAACGTTGCTCCACTCTGAAAAACAGCCAACCACTCGTACAGAACTTATATATATCGAATTATTGTATCACACAGAAACAATATCAGGGTGTCTACTGACCTGGAATTTTATTTTGGACCTGGAAAAAGCCAGAAATTCAAGTAGAAACCTGGATTATTATTTTTAACTTAAAAAATTTTCACTTTTTTAATTTAACTCTGTCAACATTTAGAAGAAACTGTATTGAATTTGTGAATTTAAGATCGCTGAATGAGGCACTTAAAAGTAATTAATTTTTGTAAGAGGCTCTGAGGGGCTCTCAGACTTCTCGTGAGTATGGGTGTGACGACCCAGAGGTACCCGATCTTATCTCAGCCAGATTTCTTTTTGACTGATTCTCTGTTTTTAACCTCATTTCATCTTTCTCTTATCCTATACTCGAATGTGTTTTATTTTTTAATTGGGAATGTGTTTATGTACGTTGGGTCTGGTTTTTAACTAAGTTTGAAATTACATTAACTTCAACGCATAGTTTTGTTATGTATTTCATTTCAAATAAAGCCATTTTAAACGCACTGAGGATCCAAATTCAACTATTACGACTTACCTTAAAGTAAGTTATTTAATGTCGTCCTCTTAAGAAGTTGCTTCAATATTAATTGAATAGGTTCGGAACTTGGAGGAATTAGATAGAAGGAGAAGCTTCCAAATTTTGAAGCAGAAAATGGCCGCCCGTCAAACGTCCAGTGCGGCCATCCGCCATCTTGCGTATGGAAGAAAACAGCGAAATCCCTATTGTTTTATGTACACCATACAGATAATATTTATATGAAATCTATATTATATGTTGTTATACTTACATTTGCTTTTAAGGTAACGTTTAAATTAACTCCAGGTGCGGTTGAATGAAAAAAATCTAGCATAATAAACACTGTACAATGAAAATATTGACATCTCTAGCCGTTAACTTCGTAAGATCCGCTGGCCACATAGGTAGATGTGCTCATTAAGGAATTCTTCTGCGAACGCGGCCGACACGGCTTTATGAGTTCAAAATCCATTCAGGGCGTGGATGTTTCTCTCTTTTCTTCACTTCTGATCCAGAGGAAGGTGATGACAAATCACCATTGGTTCACCTTTTCCAGAAGCCTTCCCAGTCCTTTTAAATTTTCCTTCATTTATTACTTGCATTATCCACATCATACGTAGACTTAATTTGTGTATATATATATATATATATAATTAAAAAATTCTAAACAAGAAAAAAAATGCTTACACTCTAACTTTGACAAATTAGTTATTAATTCCAGATTAAATTCCGTAGAGGGGTAAACTAATAGGTAACATTTTTGTAATTCGTTAATATTGAAAAATGTAAGCATTGCCGTCTCGAATTAATGGAGAATAAAGCAGAAAGACCAATGAACTCTTTACGGTAGCAGAAGGGCGGGAATTAGAATGTCAGATAAAGCGATAGCAAGATGCAATCCATGAGACATATTCTGGGTTTAATTAACTCACTTTCGCTTACTCGGCATTATTTTGTGTCTGCATGAATTTCCTCCCGTGCGATATCGACTTTATCGAGACGTGCGAGAAGGGATAGACTCTTAAGTATGTGCGCCGAGCAATCCTGAATGGCCGCTCGCAGTGACCTTCGCAGTGCATGGATAAGTACATTGTGTTCAATGCAATGAATCTATGACATAGGTACGAGGTAACTATAACACTAATTTATATTAAGCATACACAGTCCTGTTTGATAATGATTATAAAACGATAAAGACATATAAGTACATAGATACGCAATTATATGCAGTTATGGCAATTAAATTCGAACTGATGAGGCTTACTGGTGGAAAGACCGCTCTGCAGTCCAGAGGAAAGTTCCATCCCCCCGATCGAGCATCCAACTGAGATGTTTCCACACTTCGTAACCCAAGACAAATGTCCCTTTGATATTTCACATTAGGGTTTGGTTCACATCCTACCCAAATTTCTAACAAAAAATGTACAAGGTTGCATTTAGTTTAAACACTGATTCTCAAACTATCCTTGACCTAGCGATGGAGAAAATCTTTCCATTTAAAGCTTTCCTACAGGAACAGGACAATGAATAAAGATAATACAAAAGACTTCCTCCCAGTGAATGTGTACCGCATGTTGATGTAAAACAGGCTTTATCAGGAGAATGACTCAGAACACGAGTGTAAAAATAAGAACTCAGAAGTCTTTTCTGAGTATACTAGGTATTTTGTATCAATTAGCTTTTGTCATGCTATTACGTATTTCAAGTATCAAAAGCATACAGATTATATTAGACATAATGTCGAAACTAGCGAAAATGGGTTAGTAATTTCATATTTATTATTAGACGTTTAACAGACTCCATGTGTCTGCCCAACCTCAAGGGAATCTAAATAGCTCCATAACTAATTTTTACATTTCTTGACTGTCATAAATTACAATTTACCCTTTGAACCATGTAAACATACTGGATACACATGTTTATAACAGTGCTTCTGATTCAGAAAGCGTAAAATGTTAAATATGTTCTAGTATTCATTTCGAAAAGATTTGTTACAATTTAGTCTCTCATTCGCCTGGTTTGACATGCGAAGCTACATGGTGACCGTACCAGTAATGGACCAGTTGCCAGTGGTTGACTAATAAGGGAGACAAACAGTAATAATAGTTTATATTGAATATAGTAGTAAACACAGTACTTTTTTTATACTTTCATAAGGTTTAATTGTGTAGTCCCTAAATGCTGTGCAATCAGGAAATACAGTACCCCCCAAAAATCAAATAAAAAATAAAGTAAAGGGCATCTGGAAGAGAGCAGAGTGCATAATAAGAGGACAGAAGTATAAGTAATACAAGATATCCGTGCATATCGAGTAGAAAGTACAGGGAAATAATTAATTATTGCATTCCTTCGTTGTTCAACGAACAACCTACAGTAAATGGAATCAATGATCTACGCTGCACCAACCGTAGTTCACAATTGGCTACTTCAACTGATCAACTACTGGTGCTACTACGCCTTTAGCAATCTATTTGTCTTTTGTCGTGTTAAATGAAATAAATGCGATCTCCTTTTTCTTTGACTTATTCTGTATGGTCTTAGGGTTTGTTTCGTATATTTTTTCTATTATATAAACGTCAGTTCTTGCTTCGAGTTGAAATTTTCCTTATTTGGTCAAACATTGATACGGTCACCCTATAAATCACATTATTGAATTGTAATCACATTTAATTTACACATGAAAGTTTGGTATTACGGTTAAAGAATACAAACATACACAGATAATTTGTCAGTACTTATAAAATATTGTATAGCTCAACATAAAGAGTAACCAAAACTTCCAGTGAACATCGAAAGCTGCATAACGAAAAACAATTCCCCAAAGTGCATGAAATATAATGAATACTACTGACATTTCCTTTAGTCAGTTTTCTTGTTATTAATTTAAATATAGGAGAAAAAATAGAACAGTAATCCTTCTCTTTAAATTCTCGAATTAACATATTGACGGCACAATGAAAAGCATAGAAAAGCACTTATAAATTGATGGCATGGAGACAATTAAATCAACATTTTATATTTCGACAGAAGTTTTCTCTAACGCTCCCCTGTGAAATGTGACATTGGGACCACCCTTCTTTTTGAACCTCTTTATGCATCCACAAGCGACACAACTTATTACCATTTTAAAAATCACAGAAAAGCACAAAGAATGATCTGATTATTTGCATGTCTGTGAATGCAATACTTCAGTTTTATTCCATACGCAATATGGCGGACCGTGATACATACAACCTGGGTGGCGGCCAGTTTCGGCTTCAATTTATTTTCGAAGTAGGGAGGGGTACGTTTGGGCGTCCCCTTCTATTTTATTCCTCCATGGTTCAGAAGGGCTCTCGCTTCGTCTTCAGGCCGTCGTTGAGATGTAATTTAAGTGTGACTGTAGTTTTTGTGTGAGATTTGAATATAACTTACGTGCAATAGTGTAAATACTACAACCAGGTAATTTACAGAGATGTACTTTTTTTAGGGTTCCACTTATTTATTCGAGATTAACCCATTTCGAATTTTAACACATCTGTGCTTACCTGCACATACAATATATTTGATAATTCTTAACCTTCATAATTCTTATACTCGAACAGGAATTTGTAAATATGGCTTAAATACATTTTACCTATACATGGTAGATATTCGACTCCAGTTGTTACAATTTAGCTGCAGTTGCTCTGATATTTTTTTAAGCAAGTTCTTGGTGTCTAACAACAGGGATAGCGGAGTAAATTAAAAATAGTGGGTTTTACAGTTGAACTCAAGTGTATCGGTTAATAAATAATACACATCTTTCCACATAATTACACATTTATTAAACTTCACATGCAATATAATCTCACCAAAAAACAACATACTAAAAGTTACATCTCTACGACGTCCAGAAGACGGAGAGGGAGCCCTTCCAAAAGGCTTAGCCAATTCATATTGAAGCAACTACTTCAGAGGACGACATTAGAAACCTTACTTTAAGGTGAGTTATAATAGCTGAGTAGCTGAGGTTAAATTTAATTTAATTTGAATTGCTTTTATTTTTTGTGTTTAGGCAACTTTATCTTAGTCGGGTAATTGTTAAGCAACTTTATCTTAATCAGGTAATTGTTAAACATACTTTGTTTCCAAGAAGAATGCTATGAGTTATTCAATTGTTCTGTCAATAAACAATATATGTAAATATATATATATATATATATATATACAAACATAAATTAATACATGGTATAAATGCATTTGTGTAAATAAAGTAAATGGCATTCGCCATCAAGAAGAATATACAGTAAAATGTGACCGTCGGAAATAAAATGTGTTTCGAAGTTTGATTTTACATGTACATGAATTCCTCATTTTAAACTATTTTTAAAGGGTATTGGTTAGTTTCACTCAACTAAACATGCAAAAATGTTAATTATATTTCCTAAATTTTGGATCTGTTAAATGAACCAATTTTTCGTTGAAACTTTATTAAAAAATATCAGGCATACATTTAGGTTGTTTGTTTGTTATGTTTGCTATTGCACAGTTTTCTTAACTTCCTTCTGTTAGGGAGTATTCTACTTTGTTTTCTTGTTTAAAATCTCTGGAAAACATACCTAGTAAGTAGATAAATATTTTTTCATGTTCTATAATGACTTAAAGAAGTAGTATGTGCTTGGCATATGCTTTTTTAAATTGATAAAATAAACATTCTTCGTTTGCAAGAAGCAAAATGTTATAAATTAATGACCTGGAAAAAGAAGGAAAATAGACCTGGAAAAAAACCGGAATTTGAAAATTAACATTCGGTAGACACCCTGAATATAACATAAAGAGATTGATTTTTTAGTAGTGATAATGAGATGAAATGATCATGATACAATTTTTACATCCACATTGAAAGAACCCGAAAAATGAAACAAACGAGGGGGTAGATGGAAGGATTTGAGTCAGAAATCTGAAAAGTTAATCTTGCCGTGGAAAATGCCTCTTGACTCAAGTGACGAGAGTCACAACCTCTTTCCCATCCTCATTCTTACACAGAAATGTATTATTGGGAGTTCTTAAGGTCATAATCTCAAATGGACCATAGTTCTTATCAGTCACAGATTTGGACAACTTAACCTGGGACTTAACGAACACCTTGTTCCCTATCTGGAAATTTACAGGAACTCGTCTCTACGAATCTCCCACGCCTTTTCCATGTTCAACATGGCAGTTTCCCAAACTTGGACATTTTCGTCCAGATGTTTCCCACTTTGTTAGCAATGGATCAATAGGATCCTTACCAAAATACAATCGGAAAGCACTCTCATAACTCACACTGATTAGCTGAATGTATGCACAATTGTAAATTGTCAATGAATGACACCCAGTTTCATTGCTTCCCTTGTACCAGGTGTAGAAGCTTAAATCTGCTGTTTGCCCATAGATGGCGTTCGTGAGCGTATGAAGCTACCATGGGCACGCCAGACCTATTGTGTGGATGAGTTGGACCTCTGGCAACACGAATCAGTGCACATAATCAGCAAGTGCAGACAACAACAACACACTGTTTCGTTGGTAAGCATGGCTAGTTTTGTGCCAGAAAAAGAGCATATGCGGGAAGCTCTGGTTTTCTGCTTTCATTTGAAGAAATCGGTTGCCGACGCGCATCGAATGCTTGTGGTGACAGTCTTTTATCGGAAACAACGTGCCGAGATTGGTTTCGTCGGTTCAAAGACGGCAATTTTGACCTGAGTGACAAGAAACGTGAAAATCGGTCCAGGAAGTTTGAGGACCATCAATTGCAGGCGCTGTTGGATGAGGACGATACCCAATCGCAACAAGTGCTTGCCGAGCATTTGGGCGTTACTCAAGCAGCCATTTCCATGCGTCTACGTGCCATGGGAAAGGTTCAGAAGATCGGAAAATTGGTGCCGCATGAATTGCCCGATCGGCAGCTGGAGAGACGCCAACACACATTCGAAATGTTGCTTGCCAGACAAAGAAGAAAGTCGTTCCTGCATCGGATTGTGACGGCGATGAAAAGTGCATATATTTCGCAAATCCGAAACGCCATAAATCGATAAAAGATGCTTGAAACGATACAACCTATGTTCAATGACGTTGCCCTAGTCTTTCATTGAAATGACTGAGTTGTAGATAATCAAGAAAAGACACCAAAAAGAATTGAAAGTATTCTAACTAATGCTTGTTAAACATTATTTAACAAAATGTTCACACAAAATAGAAATTCGTGGGGCCACAAAATAGAAATTTCTGGAATTTTTACTCTGAAACTATTTTAATCTTTAAAGTAAGGTAAGAACGTCTTTTAATACCGGTCACTTTCGTTTGATCACCATTGGAATTTTAATTATAAGAAAATAACTTCTAGGGGGGCTATCATGGCATATGCCCCTTTCCCCACCTGACGCTACATTCGAAACAAAACATATGGCAAATGATAGATCATCGTTAGATCGCGTTGGATCGCCAGGCACTTTAGTTTGATCGCGTTCCATTACTTCAAAATATGATACTCAAAAATGGGCACGTGCGGCCACAAAATAGAAATTCCGTGAATTTTTCCTCTGAAAATAATTTAAATCTTTAAAGTAAGGTAAGATCG
>JAGDQP010021888.1:1582-15180 GCA_022664845.1 Lepisma saccharinum | reverse complement strand
CTTTCGTTTGTTCAGCATTAGAATTTTAGTTATAAGGAAATATCTTCTAGGGGGGACTAACCAGGCATATACCCACTGTCCCCTCTTGACCCTACATTCGAAACAAAAAAATCGGCAAATCGTAGACCATCGTTAGAACGCGTTTAATCGCCAGTCACTTTCGTTTGATCGCGTCCCACCATTACCAAATTTGATATTAAAAAAATGAGCACATGCGACCACAAAATAGAAATTCCGAGAATTTTTACTTTGAAAATAATTTAAATCTTTGAAGTAAAGTCAGATCGTCTTTTAATACCGGTCATTTTCGTTTGATCAGCATTAGAATTTTAGTTATAAGAAAATATCATCTAGGGGGGGCTAACATGGCATATGCCCTCTTTCCCCTCCTGACGCTACATTCGAAACAAAAAAGTCGGCAAATCGTAGATCATCGTTAGAACGCGTTTGATCGCGTTCCATTATTACAAAATTTGATACTCAAAAATGGGCCCGTGGGGCCACAAAATAGAAATTTCCGGAATTTTAACTCTGAAATTATTTTAAATCTTTAAAGTAAGGTAAGAACGTCTTTTAATACCGGTCACTTTCGTTTGATCACCATTGGAATTTTAATTATAAAAGTGCATATATTTTGCGAATCCAAAACGCCATAAATCGTGGGTTGATCCCGGCCAACCATCAACATTTTCCTTGAGACCAAATCGCTTCGGACGGAAGACGATGCTGTGTGTTTGGTGGGATCAACAGGGTATCATCTATATTGAGCTGTTGAAACCGGGTCAAACTGTCAATGCCCACCGCTACCACCAACAACTGATTAACGTGCACCGTGCTCTGTGTGAAAAAAGGCCGGAGTATCAACAAAGACATGACAAGCTGATATTCCTCCACGACAACGCCCCATCGCACACTGCTATATTTATATGACGATATTCTAAAGTACATCAATCTAAAGATGAAGACACAAGATTGATAAGACATCATCAGTACTCTGTAAGTAATAACTTCCTTTATTAAGACTTATTATTATTTATTAAGGCAGAGAATAAGTATGACCGGAGATGCATGTCTATGCATCCGCAAACTCGGAATATCACATGTCAAGTATATCAGGTTGTTAAGCAAAACTATTGATTAGTTACCAAATAAAAAACAAAGTACAAAAGCTAGTTACATTAAAATAAACCGGTATAAAACAATAGATAAAGGTAACTACAAAAAGACACAATGTAGCCAGACCGTAATTAATTTAGATCACAGCATTCACCGACCCTTTTAAAAAAATAAAGTTTGCTGGTCTGAAAACAAACAGATTGGATCTACGTTAATCGAATATAACTTTGCCAGTATCTATTTATAAAACATGACTCTTATTTTGCTCAACTGTAAGCGCACAGACACTTAAAGAAAAAGTCTTCCTAGATAAAAATCAGCCAAGTAGATTAAAGATTGTTGATAAAATCATAAATTTAAAGAATAACATGAAAATACACAAGTTCTTTCACTTCCGAAACGATTAACAGAACGTAAACAAATCTTAAAGAGATAAAATTCAAGATTAGAATTATAGGTTGCGTTTTAGATCTAACCCTATTATTATCTTTTAAAAGGTTAAGATAGCTTGATGCCAAATTTAAGAATTCTCTTAACACATGATTAAAGATTAGATAACAGTGTTCACTAAACGTAACAATTGTTAAAGAATTCTTTTATGAAAGTTGATTTTGTAATAGCATGTAAAGCACTCTGGGAAGTAAGACCAAATCTATAAAAGTTCCAAGTACTTGTAAAAAGTAATCAAAAACAGAAAAGTACGTCGAAAAGATGCTTGAAACGATACAACCTATGTTCAATGACGTTGCCCTAGTCTTTCATTGAAATGACTGAGTTGTAGATAATCAAGAAAAGACACCAAAAAGAATTAAAAGTGTTCTAACTAATGCTTGTTAAACATTATTTAGCATTGAGAATGTTGCGATGTTAGTTCGCTTCACACGAATATTTCTACACTGACTTATGAGAATATATCTCATTTTCCGAACTACCATGAAACATCGAACCTTGACTAAATGTTGATTAATCCATCTAACACCAAACGTCCATGTAACCACGATAAGAACATAACTCTTCAATTCTTGAACGTGCTGCTTCATGTAAGGAAGATTAGAGTTGTCTTCTCTAAACCTCAGAAGTTAAGATGGATGACTAGATGAGCTAAACTTGACTAAACACTTGATAGTGATCAGCTCCGTTCACTGACCGATTTTATCCATCACATGCAATCAAGCCCTTGCAAAACTATAATTGCATCACACATGAAACATTGATTGAGGTTTCTGTTTAAACCTCGACGATCGATGGAAAGGAAAAGATTCATTTAACTCGAGATTCAAAGTGATATCCATTTTCGCCTTGGAATGACCATTTACTATGATACGATTCAGTTCCATTGCTTCTTGGAATCCTGAAAATTGCAGTGCAACCAAGTCGTCGGAGACTATGATTATATAGAAAGAGCTTCTTGCAAAATCTCATGATTACCTAGAAGAGATTTCCACTAGAAAAATGTAAACTTCGGAAAGTCAATATCCATCAAAATACTTGATTCTAGAAATTCTTCCCAATACTGGATAAAAAATATCTTCTAAATATGAAAAGATCCGCCGTTGTGCGCAAATTCTTCTTCTGGACGACTGCGCCATTTCTGCTATATTTATATGACGATATTCTAAAGTACATCGATCTAAAGATGAAGGCACAGGATTGATAGACATCATCAGTACTTTGTAAATAATAACTTCCTTTATTAAGACTTAAGGTAGAGAATAAGTATGAACGGAGATGCATGTCTATGCATCCGCAAACTCGGAATATCACATGTCAAGTATATTAGGTTGTTAAGCAAAACTATTGATTAGTTACCAAATAAAAAACAAAGTACAAAAGCTAGTTACATTCAAATAAACCGGTATAAAACAATAGATAAACGTAACTACAAAAAGACACAATGTAGCCAGACCGTAATTAATTTAGATCACAGCACACACGTCAAAAGTGGTCCAAAACTACTTGGAGACACTTAAGTGGGAGGTGCTACCCCATCCCACTTATTCACCAGACCTGGCCCCTACAGACTACCATCTGTTTGCGTCAGAACGTAAACAAATCTTAAAGAGATAAAATTCAATGATTAGAATTATAGGTTGCCTTTTAGATCTAACCCCATTATTATCTTTTAAAAGGTTAACATCTCCCTCGCTGAGCAGCACTTCGATTCGTATGCAGACGTCCGAAAATGGCTTGATGAGTGGTTTGCTTCGAAAGAGCAGGACTTATTTTTGGCGTGGTATCCACAAATTGCCCGAGAGGTGGGCAAAATGTGTAGCTAGCGAGGGAGAGTACTTTGAATAACTTGCTTTGTGCTTTCTATGAACACGCCATGTGTTTTGCTGACTACAAAACAGCGGATTTAAGCGTATACAACTAGTAAGTATGCATTCAGAGAACCTTTCACCGGATTCCCACTGGCAAAATAACTCAAAGAAGTGATATGTTTAAATTCCCCATCCAAACAAGAAGTTACAAAAGGTGCTTGGCCTATAAGGTCATCCTTCGACAAGGTTTCAATGTACCCATACTTACAGAATAAATTATTCATAGTTCTTGTAATCACCGTTGCATTACAAACTCTCAATGGAACTAGCTGCAAATATCTAGAAGCACTGTCTAGATACAGCGTTAAATACGTATAGTTACCACTCTTCGTGAAAGGACCCGCTAAATCTGTATACCAATGTGAGTTAACCTTCTTACAGAAAGTCGAAATTAACTGGCTCTGCTTTTTAACATTATCTGTCTTGGCTTTCTGACAAGTCACAAGATCTTACATCATCTAACACCCCTGGGCACGTAAAATGTGAAATTTTACACATGGTTTTGTATACTCCCATGTAACCACCGTAGGTGATAATACTCCATAATTATAGGTTGTAATAACTCAGGCAATAATATCTTGTATGGATTTATTTTCGCTTTGGTTTTCATATACAACAACCCGTTTTTCATTTGGCACTGGCCCATGTCATCCTCACTTTTCTCCAGTTTGCTACAAATTTCACCCAACTTTATATTATCCTGATATTTACGGATGTCGTTATAAACAAGAGGCAAAGACCACAATGTGCAAATTTTACCAGTATGCATCATATCTAAATTCTCATCTGTGTCACCTTCAATATTATCAAACAAGGCACTATCATACATCCGTGAAATGTAATCGCTAACTAAAATGTTTCCTGAAAGTATACGTACAATATCAAACTTGTATTCCAACAACCTTTTTTATGATGTTACCATACCTTGCCATATTTTTCGCATCATGTAACAAATGTGCCAACGACATATTTTCTACATAAATGCTAAAGCTATTGTAAAGATATTTCTTATACCTTTTAATTAGGTTATAAAAACTTAGAAGCTCCAAACTGATAATTGTGCGTTCTAAGTCACTCTTCTTAAGTTGACGACTGTAAAATGCTACAGGTCTCAACAACCCTGTTTCTTTATTTCTTTGAAATCATTTCCCCTAAACATCTCAATGTTGCCTCTGTGTGCACATAAAATCTTTCATGTTCGGAATCTTAAAAACTTTTCCCCAAATGCCTGCTTAATCCTTTCAAGTCATTGAGTATCCAGACATACTTGATTTATTCTGACCGAAGTGCCATGAGGGGACTGAGAATTTCAGTAAAATCCTCGCAGAAAAAATTCAAGAACCTTGCGCAGAGCTCGACGACTCTTAGGGACAGTTAATTTAGAAATAGCTTCTAAATGCTTTGACAACATTTGCATTTCACCAATCCCTACAGAAAATCCTAATATTACGATTGAATAACATCTTAGAAGGTGCCACAGTAACGCCCCCTTCCTTCAAACTACTGATCACTTTATACAAAAGTTCTTTATGTTCCTCCACAGTCTGGGAATACAGTACCAAATCATCGCAATAATACCATAACCCATGACCGTTCATTCCTCAAAATATGTCACCTAACGCTCTAACTTTAGATTGAATTCTTATGTTCATACCCATTGCCGCCCGGCGAAACTGATAGCGCTTGCCGTCTAAAACAAATGCAGTGTACTTTCTGCACTCAGGAACCAATTGGATTTTGAAAAATGCCTTTTTGATGTCACAGGTGCTTATTAGCCTTACTCAATTGTGCTAGTGACTCTTAGTCCGGACACACAATCCCATCACCTTTTACTTTACTATTAATTTTCTGAAAATTACAGAGAAGTATAAGAGATTTGTTTTTGTTAGGAATTAGAAACGCTGGAGGACTGTAAGGATTTTTGGATTCGTCCAAAACCCTATCTCTTAAAAGCTCTTGTATTAATTCATTTACCTCACGTTTCATAGCTTGGGGTACAGGATACGGTTTCTCACGCAACATTTCCTGATCATCAACTTCAAATGAGTATTCGAAATCATTTATGCACTCTATTTTGTCAGTAATGGCGTCCTTGTACTCATTTACGAAATTTGAAATAAATACAGGCACATACCTATGTTCATCTTGTATACTAGATCCAACTTTAGTAACCAATTTGCTAGAACTTCTCTAGTAACCTGTGAATTCGTGTTATCTTCCCCTAAACTGAAAATATTACCATCAGCAAATTCTGACAAAAGTACATCCCTTGGATATCCCTAAGGTATCCATGGCGGAATATAATTTCCATTCCAAAAATTAACATGATTTTCTGAAACAGAAGATTCAACACCATTATTAACAAACAGTTTTGGATTTCATGTTTATATATTTACTATTAGAAGCGTTACGTTGATTTTTATCATCCTTTACAGTCTTCCGTTCGCTTTTTCTAGAATCCTTGTTTTGACGAAACTTCTTTCTTGTCCCATTTAAATTACGATATCCATGTCGTTGATACGAATCACTAGAAACTTTACGTTGGCCCTTGTCATTCCTGTCATTCTGGTCCGTTCGCTGAAACACCTGACACCTCTCAGGTCGTCGCCGCCGCCACCGACTGCTACCAGTACTACCGAATGCACATAGGTTATGATCTAGGGCCAAACACGCACCATCAGATTCCCTTGTTGGCATGGTGGGAACATCTGGTAAACGCCTCCCCCTAGAACGAGACAAAGAAGCAACATTGTTTTTCGTAAAATCCCCACTACACAAATTATCAGTAAATGGAACAATCAAAGAAATTCACCCGAATGTCAGTTTGGTTTTTAGAATCAACGCTTGTTTGTATAACACCCCAGGCAAAACTGACGGAAGTCATACCGTGTAAACCAGGAAACGCCAACCAAGAAGTGGCCCTAAACTAGTAACCACCTCGGCTTGATGACGTCACCTGAGTAATCTCCGACCCAGCATTTGCCTGAGTAGAATAATTTAGCCACAAAAGGAAGGCCAAAATAAAATAAAACAAAACTTATAATCGGATTTCATTAAATAGCGAAAAAATATATAAATACTTTCAGCAGCTCAGACGAAATGGCGAGAGAGCGAAGTCACTCACTACCCCGCTTCGGGCTTCCTACATTCGTTAGTCACATCGCATCGACGAAAAACCATGCATGGTAAGTAGAAAAGGCAACGAAAGGTCAACTGAAGTTGGCAGTGTTGGCTAAGAACACTGAAAGAGGGAGGTGAGTGCGCGGAGGTAGCAGGGAGATCAGATGCGAACTCAACACATGGAGACACCAAGTAAATATCAGCCACATCGGCCGTAACATGGTGGAAAAGCATGTAAACATGTCTCAAGGGAAAACTTCAAAGATACATAAACTTACATTAGTCGAGCAGAATTTCAGGTGAACCGTCAAGTAGGGTATAACGTGTTTTTATTACTTGTTTTTAATAAACATCATGTATTGAGTCAGAAATCATTGTGCATTTTGTGTTACGACGTCATCAAAATGGTATAAAAATAATACTAATTTCCTCATAATGCAAGAAATAGTTGTACATATCTAACAAAATGTTAATTTTATTTCAAATATTTATTATTAAATTTACTTCTAAGGTTCACGACATAATTTTACAGACCATTGTAATATTAACAGTCGCATACCAATACTAAATACGCACCAATAAATACCAAAGGGGGGTCCGGTCCGGACCCCACATCGGTGATTATTGTAATTAGCCCTAGAAGTAAATCGTCTGACGGGATATGTGTAACTGAACATCCTAGAAGGACATAGGGTGCAAATACGTTTTCAAAGTTCCCTTTCAGTGGCGTATCCAGACAGGGGCCGAGGGGGGCGCATCCCCTTTCAAAGGAAGATGCTCTACTTTTGCATTGCATCAAGAATTATTCTCAGAAAAGGCTTCATTTTCTTTCCGAATCAACCTACAAACATTAACAGTTGCATACCAATTCCCAATTTGTACCGAAGAACACCAAAGGAGGGGGCGGGAGCGCGTGCCCTCTCAAAGAAATATGCTCTCTTTTGGCATTATATTAAGAAGTATGCTAAGGAAAAGCTTCGATTTGTTCCCGAACCAACCTAGTAATATTAAGTCGCATACCAGTTTCGAATTTGTACCGAGAAACACTAAGGACCTCAAAATTCTTAATATTGTTAGTAACCTTAAAATAAAGAAAAGTAACAAAATTTGTGAATTACAAAACGCGAGAAGCTACAAACACCACCTATTATAATTTCTAATCACAATAATATTTTATCGCTGTGAGTTTGGAGCAGATGATGCACTTATTAGATGAAAAGCTGCCCAAATCTAAATCAAAATAACGAATATTTGATTGAGTGCATTAAATAATTTTCTTAGATATGTTACCATCTTGAAAAATTTCATAAGTTTCTGTACAGTAGAGTGTACCAAACGCAGTCCGTTTGCCATCTAGTGGAAACCTGAATAAAACCAACAAATTAAATCAAAGTTTACGGCAAAGCGAAAATTTGCTATGGAATTCATGGGTAGGTTAGAAAACTTTTTTTTTTGCTCTTATTTGTTGACAGGGGGAGAAATTTTTATTGTGCTATGTCCGAGGAACGTATTATAAAAGTAAAAAAAAATCAAATCATAACTTTGAAATGTACAGAAATCATTAGAAAAAAAACAAGATGGGGTCCGGGTTTGTGACCCCCGCCCCCCTTCCATTTGGTATGCGACTGTTAAAGTCTAACTCACTCTGTGTCACCACAAAACCCAAAGGTTTACCACCGCAGCAACATAAGACCTCCATCTATCCCTATCCTGAGCTTAAAGACAAGCAATAAACATCTTTATATCCTACCTGACGGTTCGCGTGAAATTCTGCCAGTTTATAATAAAAGACACGATGTGGTTAATTTCTGTTGTCGGGGGAAGTAATGGAAGTGAATGGTCCTGGCTATATGAGTAGATTGGCAGCACAGGGCGAAAATGTTGCTACTGGTCATTCAACAAAGTGTATGTTTGGTCCGCTTATAGATGCATCTCCTTCGAATGCAAACACAGTTTTCACAAAAATATCCTACCTTGAAAATGTAACCCAGAGGCATGGTATGAATTTCATTCACCTCTAAAATAATAATGAAAATCAATTGGTTAGATCCTCAACGCCGGAGCAACTTAGTTGTTAGGCCAGGAATGATGCATGTGTTGATGTCTTTCATAGGTTGCATGGGTTCATTAATGCAAGGAAGGGGTGGTGTCTCAATTATACTTAGGTGGAAAGCATTCAGAGGTCTAAGAATGGTTGTCGTAGTATTGCTTGAAGATACGATTAGAATTAATGTTACCACAGTTAAGGATCTTGAGAATGAACTTGATGAAAGTCGAAAGTTTGCTACTGGCCGTCTGTGGGTGAATGCTTTAATTATACCTGTTGCCATCATCCACGTATTCATTCGATCTCAGAGAAGGCTATTGGAAATGTATTGCCTGAAAGGAATGATACATTACCACTTTGCTGCTGGTCACTGGGACTATGGTAGATATATCATATGGCATACCAGTGATATGGAAGAACCTGCAGAATAAGTTAAGACTCGACTCCTTCAAGGACAAGAAGTGTGCTGGCATCGACCAGGTGTATGGAATACTGTTTCGGTGGATCAGTTTGGCGAACAGACCTATATACGTTACGGGAAGGCGAAGGGAGGGTTAGTTGGAATGACATTATCATCAGAACAAGTTGCAGGTTGGATTCTCTCTCATCACTTATGCAATACGATGTCACTTTCAATGGCAAGATGTTAGATAATAAACAGGAATTCCACTGAACCAAAGTCATAAAGAAGAAGGAAAAAACTGAGGCAACTGGACTCTGCAGACTAGATAAACTCAGAATGGAACTCCAGAGGTCCTTGCATTCCCTAAAAGTCGAAGAAGGTAAGGTAGTAAGTATATTCAGTGGACATGTTGCAGATGAAATGATCAACGTGCACAACGTTCTTGAAACTGAAGAAAGAATGTCTTCTGAATTCAGAAAGAATCTTCCAGAGGGTTTCTATACCATAAAGAAGGATATTCACCATGGCATCGGTGAAGAAAGGTGTGAAGGTAGGTGACAAACATATATATGACGTAGAAAAATTGTATGCTCGTCTTCTAGTTATTGCTCAGCATATACATTATGATTTGCGAGATGTACTAAAATATGAATTGGCTCAGTTTTCTTTCTCTTTTTGATGAATATGGCAACATGAGAAAAGGAAACAAAGCAGTTTATTGATGTTCAACTCGTAGATGGAAATGCAATGCTTTATCATGTGCAATGTCCATTCACTGGCACTGTTTAAATTCTCATTCAAAATATTGTCCATGCATATGGCAACCAAAAAAATGTTTACATTATGTTTGACCAATACCAAGATTGTTCCATTAAATGTCAAGAACGTGCAAGGCGAGCTGAAGGAATTTCAACATCAAACGTTCTACTCACGAATGATACTCGATTGTCTACACGAACCAACATAACGACTAATTAGTACAACAAGAGACAGGTGATTCCCCTTATCTGCTTCGTGCAACAAGTAAATTCAAATGTAACATTTGTGACTGAGAAAGAGTGTAAGTTTGGCCGTGAAAAGGAAGATGCTAACTTGATAAGTTATGCATTACATATGATTTGGCAGCAGGGAAAAAATAACGTGAAGGTAATTAGTAATGATACTGATGTGTTTGTTTTACTTCTTTATTTCTACTGGAAATTATAAACCAGTTGCTACATTAACAATGAAGAGATTTGACGGTCAAGTAATTGATAATAATTAAAGCACAGCAAACCTTGAGAAGTAAATGTGAACCGCTCCTTCCTTTGCGTGCTCTGACATTCTGTGATACGGTGTCAATTCCATATCGAAAAGGCCAATGTGCAACTCTCAAAATACATTCTGTCAAGAAAGTACCGGGAATTGTACATTTACAAAGCCCACTAAAAGGGAGTGTTGAAATTCTTCTTGTCGCTACGGTAGCACAACTGCCCTCTATACTCACGCGGAGTTTGAGCGCCATCTGTCATTTAGTTTCTTTAGAGTGCTCCATTTGTCAGATCATCTCAAGTGTGTGTGTGCGATGTTTACAATGGATAAAAATATCGAACAAAGAATCTGTCTTAAATTTTGCATTGCAAATGGAATTTCGTGTGCCGAAGCGCTGAAAATATTACATGAGGCTTACGGTGAATCGACTTTATCAAAAACACGTGCGTATGAGTGGTAAAGTGCATTCAAAAGTGGTCCAGATGTAGTGGAAGATTTGCCTCGCTCTGGTCGACCATCAACGTCTTCAACTGAACTTAACATCGCTAAAGTAAAGGAAATGGTGACTGAAAATCGTCGTTTGAGTCTGAGAGAGATAGCCGCTGAAATTTCTGTCTCACGAATCAATTCGTATCATTTTAAACGATTGTTTGGGCATGAAACGCGTTGCAGCTCGACTAGTGCTGAAAGACTTGAATTTTCTGCAAAAACTCAATCTTGTAAGGGTCGCTGAAGACATGCTAGAACGAGTCAATTCCGACCCCACATTCATAAAACGCATTGTAACTGGTGATGAGACATGGGTTTACGAGTTTGACATGCAAACCAGTCAACAAGCTTCAGAATGGAGCTTGGACCTTCCAACTGAGCCAAAACCGAAAAAAGCACGTCAAAGTCGATCAAAAGTGAAGGTGATGTTGACGTTTTTTTTCGATTATCACGGTGTTGTGCACTCGGAATTCTTGCCAGAAGGTGAGACAGTAAATAAAGAATATTATCTGAGCGTTATGCGGCGTTTGAGAGAGCAAATTCGTCGAAAAAGACCAGATTTGTGGAAAGAAAACTCTTGGATTTTGCACCACGATAACGCACCATCTCACAAGGCTATCATTGTGAACGAATTTCTGGCCAAAAACTCAACAAATCTTATCGAACAACCACCGTATTCCCCTGATCTGGCTCCGGCCGACTTTTTTCTCTTTCCAAAACTCAAATTACCACTTCGAGGCACCCGTTTTCAGTCGACATCAGGGGTGGAATGGAGGGTATACGCGGGTACACGCCGTGTACCCACCTAATATTATAAATCACAGCGTGTACCCACCTCAGTGCATAAATATAAAGGAACGTGTTCCCAAATCCGTATTTTTATTGAGCAGCGTGTACCCCCAAAAAATCTTACCATTCCAGCCCTTACTCGACATCAAAGAAAATTCGCGGCGAGTACTGAAGTCGATTCCGGAAAATTCGTTTCAAATATATTTTGATAATGGGAATATTCGTTGACATAAGTGTATTATTTCGGAAGGGGTCTACTTTGAAGGCGAAACAATAAATTTGGATAAATAATGCATATTTTGTGTTTTATTGCCCAATTCCCGGTACTTTCTTGACAGAATGTACTTCAGCACAATAACCTATGCTTAGAACTGTACCGAGAAGCAAATTCAACAAATTCAGATTTGATCAAAGCTGGAAGTAGAGTCTTTTCCCTCCTGTACGGGTCAAAAACGAATCAGGATATAAATGATCTTAGGTACAGCTATAGACAAAAGTTTTGTCGCATGTCTTTATAGAATATTTCCCAATTTCGCATGGATTTCCCTCGCGAAGGGAAATTTCCCGCAGTAGATAGAAGTTCCCTCGCGTTCAAAATTTAAACATAATCCGGCGCTAAAACGAAGTGCAGATGAATTACGATGGACATTGTAATTGTGTTCATAAATAACTATGAAATTACAAGCTAAAACTATATTTTAAAATAATAATTCTTAATTAAACACGGAATGTGGAAACAGTTCGGTAAGACACGGAATATCTTACCGTAAAAGTACGTAAAATGAGACTGAAAAGGGCGCGCAGGGTTAGCACCCCCAATTATGAGTTCTGGAACAAAAACTATTTAATACTTTGATCTCCAATCAACTTCATTTGATCGCGTTAACAATTACAAATAAAACGAAAAATTATTATAGGTGGCTAATATGGTGCATTCCCCCCCAACAATGAATCTAATTTTGCAAACATAGCATATTATAGAGAAACGTTACATCGCGTTTGATCGCCAGTCACTTTTGTTTGATCGCGTTCCATGATTACAAACTTTGAAACTCAAAACTGGGCACGTGCGGCCACAAAATATAAATTCCTGGAATTTTTGCTCTGAAACTACTTTAAATCTTTAAAGTAAGGTTAGATCGTCTTCCAATATCGCTTACTTTCGTTTCATCATTAGAATTTTAATTATAAGAAAATAACTTTTAGAGGGGGCTAACATGGCATATGCCCTCTTACCCCTCCTGACGCTACATTCGATACAAAAAAATACGGCAAATAATAGATCATTGTTAGATCGCGTTTGATCGCCAGTCACTTTCGTTTGATCGCGTTCCATTATTACAAAATTTGATACTTAAAAATGGGCACGTGGGGACACAAAATAGAAATTCCGTGAATTTTTACTATGAAAATATATTAAATCTTTAAAGTAAGGTAAGATCGTATTTCAATATCGGTCACTTTCGTTTGATCGGCATTGGAATTTTAGTTAAAAGAAAATACATTCTAGGGGGGGGGGGTAACATGGCATACGCCACCTGTCTCCTCCTGACGCTACATTTAAAACAAAACATACGGCAAATGATAGACCATCCTTAGATCGCTTTGCATCGCCAGTCACTTTCGTTTGACCGCGTTCCATTATTACAAAATTTGATACTCAAAACTGGGCCCGTGGGGCCACAAAATATAAATTTCTGGAACTTTTCTCTGAAACTATTTTAAATCTTTAAAGTAAGGTAAGAACGTCTTTTAATACCGGTCACTTTCGTTTGATCACCATTGGAATTTTAATTATAAGAAAATAACTTCTAGGGGGGCTATCATGGCATATGCCCCTTTCCCCACCTGACGCTACATTCGAAACAAAACATATGGCAAATGATAGATCATCGTTAGATCGCGTTTGATCGCCAGGCACTTTAGTTTGATCGCGTTCCATTACTTCAAAATATGATACCCAAAAATGGGCACGTGCGGCTACAAAATAGAAATTCCGTGAATTTTTAATCTGCATCTACTTTAAATCTTTAAAGTAAGGTAAGATCGCCTTTAATACCGG
>JAGDQP010021887.1:0-24799 GCA_022664845.1 Lepisma saccharinum | reverse complement strand
CCTCAACATGGTAATGACGGAGACTCTTAATGAAACCACTAATTGAAGGATCAATAAAAATTGAGGACAAATAATACTCGAGTACGTATAAACGTAACTTATTTATTCAGAAATAGCACTTCTGAGCGATAATGTATATAAAAATGTATGTAAAATAAATAAATATTCAGAATGCAATTTAAAATGCGAGAAAAAACAAATGTTCGTTAAATCCTTACTTTATAACAACTCCAGAAATTAAAATAGTAGTTGTCTTCTTTAATTGTATATAGTTACATACGTACAATATGCTCTTAAGTAAAAGAGGCATCTGAACGAAATAAAAAATTTCGATCTCTCGCTGCACCGATGTCCTGCCTTTCCCGGTTTTCATGAGAGAACAAAAGACAAACGCATAGCGTATGCATTGTATGAATGTCAAACAGAAATGCATTTCCATCAATAAAAAAATGATATTATATAACACCTACTAAAGTTAGCATAAAGCATAAAACTATCACTATCACTGAAAATTGTTTCTGTAGATTAGGAAATCTCAAAAATATTCAAGGTTGAATCAACATTGTGCTTTCCATCATTTTAGAAGGTTTAAGAGCAGCACAATTTATAATCGTTAATATTGGTCATTCTTTAAACGTTTATCATATTACGTTGATAAAACGTATAAGTTAACGTCACCTAATACAACGTTGTCAAAATTCAACGTTTATAAAACGTTAATTGGACATTGTGTGCTGTGTGGGTAGTTTCTTCTCCATTTCGACCTCCTGACTCAGCGGGAGAGTTGACTTAGACCGGCCTCCTTGTGACAGCGAAACGCTTTCGAAACATTTAGTAACTGGTTTAGTTTTAGAAACGGCGCAGCCATTAGCGATACTATTTTTAACGGTCCTAATTATCTTTGTGCGTTTAGCTCAAAGATCTATGTAAACTTTGTTTAATCGAGTTTTAATGTGTTCAGGAAATCATTAACTACCTAGAAAATATCGTTAAGTATTAGTATTTATTAACATACAGTAAAAAATAACTCAAATCTATCTTTCCAATCCAATATTTACTTCTCGGTGTTCTCCGCTATCTTGCCAATGACGAAAGCTGTAGGCGTGTCCAAGTTACAAGTGACATACTCTACAATTCCTAAGCAGTCTGATTTCAAAGTTAACCAGAAGCGTGTATTCGAAGCTAGTTTATCATAGAGCTTATGTACAGTTCAATGAATACGGTCCAATTATTTTTATGGTTTTTACATCACACACAAATCATAAAACAAAACATTTCTGATAACACTGCATTTATTTGACTACCAGACAGTCTGTTGTTGACAACCATTCGTGTCTTGTTTACCCATAATCCCACGATATCTCTAGTTATAAATCACATTTTGAACACTTTTTGTTTCTTCGTTTTCTTGCCGTTGAAACTACAAACTGCAAACATGTAATCGTGAGCCATTGTTTCGCTGAATTCACGGTGATTATTGGATATTGTTTTCCAATAACAAGCTATCGTTCCTCTTTTGTTTCTATGTTCTTTACGCTAAAGTCAGAAACGATGATGGAAGGGACTGGAGATAAAATGAGTTAAAACTCGTACATCTCTCGCAGTTGATTACCCGAAAACTGAGATAACATTTGTATATTCTAGTGCAGACATAACCGACAAATGGCGTTCATTTCTTCTACTATTATATCTATAATGTTGACTGACCCCTTTCATTCAACTTTAGCTTATTGATGGCAAAGCAAATAAATAACTCGATACAATTAAACGACAATCTGATCCTATAATCGTTGTCAATGGAAGCTATTTTCAAGTGAATCATAAATAATAATTAACATGAAGGAATCAGAATACGAAACTAAGTCAGCATTCCTTGTGCCAAAGATTATAATTGGTATTTTCTTAACTTTTAAAAATGTAGTATGTCTGTGTATTAATGGGCTGAACAGGCCGGTAGGTATGGGTTCTAAATCTCAGAGTGTTACGTATTTGTAGGTGGAAATTCCTTGCTACTTCATCTTTAAGCTGAAATGTAAGATACTGCAGCGTTCTATTACATATTCAATATCTGAAGTCAGGCACAACAGTGAACAAATAAGTTTGCTTGTCTACATCCAGCTTATCCCAAAGAAATAAAATTTTGATGAGCTCTAGCTCAAAATTTTACACTGGTTCTCGCTGTGGATAGTTTTTTTTTTTAATGGTACCTTAATTTTTGAGTTACGCAAAATAACATTAATATTATTTACAGGATGTAATACTACAGGTTGTTCAGAAATAAACTGCCGAAATTCACAACGTCCACATTCAAACATCTCTGCATCCTATCGGATGCAACCGTAATACCCGTTGGTCACACCAATAGGCAAATTACACACCATATGAAGTGCAACTGCAGGTGATATAGGACGTGTTAGAGTAGGTTGATCAGACATATTCTTTTTATGAGTATTATATTCTTTTAGAGGTTCAAATACTCTACGCTCTTTTCTATCCGAAAATATCTCAATTATATACTCTTTTCTATATCTTTTAATATATTCTCTAACTGAATGTCTGGTAGTTTATAAATTTCGAAGATATTAGACTATAAATGTAATTAAAAGTTAAACATCATCTGATCTAACAGGAGAAAGAGTGCACGTACTGGGCTTTCAAGTGCATTTTTAACTGAAATGGATGTGTTAGTATCAGCAGATCACTTGATCTGCTGTGGTGGTTTATCCCATTTATCTCAGTGATTTTGGTAGCATTTGGTACGAAGAATGTTAGGCCTGTGACGGGAGATGATTAAATGACATGTGCCAGAGTCTTTCTTCAGTAGAAGGCCGGAGTATTGGAAAATGGCAACATTGCCCAGACGGCTGACTGCGCGGGTATCATGGCATTTATTTTTGTACTTATGTTTGTAAAGTTTGATATGTAGAATGAGCTGTGAACAGTTAAATCTACTATTTACGTAGGTAGTTTTAATTTTGCGAGGCGTAAGTCTGCAAATTTACGAGGCGCATTCATAGTAGTAACAAATAACTTTATATGCTTTGTACAAGGGAACAAATTAAATTTGCATGTCCTTTATGTAAGAAAAACAGAATGTATAACAGAAGAAGCTAATATAGACAATTACACATGGTTGAAATAGCATAATATTGCATGCTAACGTAGACTAACACTATCGGTAATACTACAATTTAGCTACTTTTGACGTAGAGCACTGGGAACAACCCAACATGTTATGTTTTATGTTCCTATTGCTAGGAATCCTACTAAAACGCGTTGGGAATAACAAACATGGCCTAACGCACAAGTTAGGATGTGCTCAAAAAGGGGATGTTCTGAGTAGAATGACATATAGTCCCTTCTCTACTGCCTGGACTCAAATTAGCTTCTAATATTTACCAAAAACCATTAAAATTGCATAATTTAAGGTGCAATGCGTTCTATAGAGAGAAGGAATAACCACCGTCGTGGTTTAAACATGGGTTTTGTGCCCTTTATGAGCACATCTTAACTTCCACACAAGGCCCTGTTTTCCATTATTTCCCACGCGTTTCAGTGAGTTTCCTGGTTATAGCATTTTGAGTCCTTGTCAGTGCTTGATGGCACAAGTAGCTAAACTGCAGTGTTAACGCACTAAACTCAGCTAACCCGAAGTGAAGAAGCTGGAGAAACTTTTCGGAAAAAGCTATGCAATTAAGTGGGACTATTTTAAGTACAAGGGTATGCTTACTTCAATTCGGAATAGAGTGTTACAGAATTGATATGGTCTCCCGTTGTTAATACAAGCGCATTTTGTCTTTCCTAACAGTTATAATAAATAGTGTTGGTTCATGTATTTCGTGAACTCAGCACATAAACTAAATATGATTTCAATGAACTATCGAATGCTTTATATTTTGAGATAATATTAGACTGGTTGTAACTAGTAATATAGCTCGGAATAACCTTTTACGATGCATGTTTAAAATTTAACTGGTCTGTTTCGTGCAATATTCATAGATCAGGATAGCCGGCATGTTAGAAAGTGTGAACTGTTTGCATTCTATCGAAAAGTTGCTTATTGGATGATAGATGTTCATGTTGCACTGGTTTGTAGCAAAGCAAACATTATGTGCTTTAAAAATGCATTTCGTGGCCATAGAGAACCTTGCAAAGAAATCAACATCATCCCAATTTTTAAAAATAGTTTGAACGTCTCCAGATTGTTAGAATGCGCCTCAAATTTAAGTATTCTAAAAGCATTTTAGCACCATCCTGCTACGAAGAGGATGAATCTGAAATCATAGGCAACATAGTTCACAAAAAAAAAAAAAAAAAAAAAAAATTAAACCCAACAGTTTGCGTGCGATTTATTAGAACCCATTCATAGTTAATACAGCAGACGACGTACTACATCAGCCGGCAGGTTTCACATGATGCTGCGTTGCCACATATTACCCTCTGGCCTTCTAGAAATCTCTGCATAGGCTGAAAGGATGTACAAGAAAATTAAACATCTTATAATTATCGACTCATTAGAAAAGTCAAAGCAGCTTCAAGTTGGAATACTTATTGCAACTTTAAGAGAGAAGAAGTACATTGAATTATTTACGTAAAAAATCTAGCGGCAGAGGATTCAAGCAAGTAGTAAATGTCAAGGAATGGCCATCCATTGGGCACGCTTTGAGAACAAAGCTTTATAGGCTATAACCCTAGCAATTACGAGAATTCCACCTTATTTTCACAATTTAATGTTTTGTGCATATCTCTTTTTAAGACTATTATACTCTTTTAGAGGTTCAAATACTCAATACTCTTTTCTATCCGAAAATATCTCCAATTATACTCTTTTTCTTGGTTTAAACGTAATTTATAATTTTTTAATGCTTTGCAAATTTCTAAATCTCGAATACATTGTGGTAAGATTGTAGGCGTATTTTTGACTGTCAAGTTAATGTTTCAATCACCAGATCGCTTGAACTGCTGTCGGCATTTATCCATTTTTTTCCTAGTAAACTTTTGTAGCATCTACTAACTTGTCGAAGAAAGTTAGATAAGCTCTACATATGGCGGGAGATGATTATATTATGGCATAAGCTAGTGAATAAAATCAGCAGTTTATAATTAGGGTCATTTGGGAAATTTCCGACAGTTGGGGAATTCCGACACTTCTAAGCTTGCAACACTGTAGATTGCACAATAGTCAGCTCGTTATAGTAACAATAGTCGAGGAAGAGACATTGTATTGTACTGAATCTCTGCAATGATTTATGAGTTTGTGTGTTGTATTTGTGGAGGACGAGAGTCATATTTGTAAATTAAGTTCTTATGAACAAGTGTTGATCATGGAGTTCGAAGTCATTGCACACTATCAAAGCGTAAAGCCTTGTGTTGGACAGGTAGTTTCATTTCTAGTCACTCAATGGTACTGACTCCAAGAATTAATATATTTCTATATTAGGCGTTTTGGGGCAATCCCAAAATAGTATTGTGGGGTAATTCCGACATATATTTCTATATATTCCTCGTAAAATTCTATTGCCAAGATTGTAAATTTACATTGTTTATAAATACTCCTGAAAAACTTCGAAAGATTCTGGGAACAAAGAAACCACGGTTTCAGCTTTTGATGCAGTAAGAAATAGAATGAGTCTTGCTACGGCTGGAGAAGCGTTTCACGTTCTCCGATACACGTAGCGAGACAAAAGAAAAACAAGAATATGCGGGAGGTCAAACTTAGGCTCCCATCAAAAAGGAACCGAGCTTAGCAGAGTTTGAGATTTGGACAAACGCATATATTTGAAACTTCTTAAATTAACCCAGCAGTAATAATAAAATCCCTGAGAGTTCATTTAGGTGCTCGTTATGAAACTCTGCATAAACTATCAACATCAGAGAGTAATTTTAATTGTTTCTGATCGAGTTCTTCCACCCTTTGTTTGTTCTTAGAGGTAACGAGGAACGCTAGCGATGCGATAAAATTTATTTTACATTTTCGTATGAACACCCTCAGTTACCAGAGTATTTAGATGTGCAGAGTGAAACATATATTAAATGAAAGAAGAGACTACACGATTTATGACTACGTGCAGAAATCTCATCTCAATGCTTCATATGTTTCCTTTCTAAGATACGAAAACTGCTTAGCGTGCCATATCGAACTAATAAGGGAAGTCGAAGCAAATTTGGCCTGGGATATTTATCAGAAAATGAAAGCAGGTTATAACAACAGCTGAAGTTTGGGTTCTACATTTCGTGTTTCTCGGGAAGTACAGAGACAGAATATAACAACTTATTTTTCCCCTACTTTATGGGCTATAATGGTAGCAATTACCAAATTCAACCTTACTTTCATATATTTAATGCTTGCATGCGCGCCTCTTCTCAGTCAACAAATTTCTGGTCCCTCTAGGATAGGGGAAAGAATGCGGAAGACATTGGACATGTTCTTACATAACATTTCATTCCATCTTTCACCTGGTGAAACTTTAGTCACGATGGTCGGCCGCGTGGTTCGAACCATCGTTCCCACCCATTGCTGACCCGAAGTCCGTGAGGTTACCCTTTCAGCATGAGTAGCCCAATGTATTTATTTATTTATTGGTGAGGGTCCACATGGTGTCCAGATTTTTCATTTGGTCGTCGATGTGCATATAACTGTTAGTTTATGTTTCCTGTGTCCAAAGTTTTACTATCTAATCCCACTCCATAACAAACTTCCTCTTAGGTTTTTCTTTACGTGCAACAATCCAATGTAAGTTGTCAGGAAGTTTCAGAACATAGTAGCTGGCATCATACCCCAAGATTGGCAACATACAGGGTAGAGCACAAACTCCTGATGGTTTTGAAGTCGATATTTCAGGCATAGTCTGTTAGTAGTACTTCCCTTCTTGATACCATACAATAGCTCCATTTTGGAGTTCAGCTCACACTGGAACGCTGTGGGGTTACCGTCAAGCTACTTATTCAAACTAAATATGTTATGGCTTTTTCGTCCCCAAAATCAACGGTATCGTTGAACGAGAGAAGGTTTAATTTCAGTAAAAGATGAGGCTACATAAAGCCCACGCAGTTCCTTCAATCAGATATGCATACGCCGTTGACAGGGCAAGTCTAGCCACAGAATGGTAATAATGGTAATTTTATTATTCTCCTGACCTTCCTCCTCTAGACCTTTTTGCCTTTCGGGGTACCTAAAAAGCATTGTATGCAGTACAAGACTGCCGTATTAAACTATCCCAATTCCCAAAACGGTACACAACCATCCCCGTGATCCAGAAGTTAATGTCGGCAACTTTGGATCGGCACTAAGGATTCACACGAGTTTGAGACTCTCTGCGGGTCATCCTGATTGAATTGTTTTAAAAAATTTCCTGTTTCACTTGGCAAATACCAGGGTGGCCCCTCAACCTGCATCGAGAGGTAATTGAAGTGTGACATAATCCCTCAGACATTAGCTGAGGTCAAGGATTTTTTTTAATCAAACAGCACATGGCCCAAGAAATTGAAAACACCACAGAATATGCCACAGTGAATATAATTCAGCTTTCTGTCTAGACTCCAAAGGTGCAGTTATTGTAATCAAGACCACTTGCTAGGCATGCGATTTAGAAAGAATTTAAAATTTGAAGAACCACATTAACTTCTATTCAGGATAAACTGCATACCTTTATAGACCATTACCACAACGTTCAAGGTTCATTAATAGAAAGTGATGCCTATTTCGTTGCGGATTGAAATATACTAGATATGTCACTATTCCAATGCTATCCCTTCAACTTTATTGTGATGATGCTTTTGTATTAAATCCCTAATTATTTATATACATTAAAAAAGAAAGGTACAAGGATAGATCCCTGTGGCACTCCCTAAATTGTATCTTACTTTCGTGTAGATAAATATCCTACTTCTATAAAGACAGCTTATTTCATGTAAACTTCAAGTACTAAAAGAGGTCCACAATTATTAAAATAAAACAAGAAATTAAAGTAAGGATAAAATGTTTCATTAACTTTTTTTTTAATCTTTCTACATAATCAATTTCACAACCGTTTTAATTTTTTTTATTTTTCATAGTGTTTGTTTTTTTAAGTAACAGTCATTCATGGAAGACAACTACAAAATATTATGTTTCTAAAAACCATCACAGAAAATAAATGTTTACAACAATCTATACATGTATATGTATGTATATATAGTATTTATATGTTTCTATATATTTGCATATATATATACACACACATACACATCAATCTCTGTGCCATATCCTATTAATAATATTTCTTTTCTTTTTCTGCCACTTATATAATTAAATACAAGCTACATTGTTTTACATTCTTAATTAAATATATATATATTTACATAAAACTTCATTAAATTCAGATTTCTGTAGTACATAGTAAAATTTTTCGGGGTAAATTTACAAAATGAGTTCGTAATCAGTTCGCCACAACGCAATATATTTGATTTTATGTACATACACGTTTTTTGGTAAACTTACACAACAAAATTGTAAAACACAATATATTCATCCCATTAAGATGAGTTACATAGCAAGGATAAGTCCGTTTTTTATGCACAGGTACAGACCGCCACCCTGAAAAAGTTAAAGAACTCCAAATAACGATGTTTAAAAGTGAAAAATTACTAGTATATTACGAAAATAGTATAAATACTCTTAATTCTTCAATTTTAAAATTCTACTATGGGGGGTCTAACATTTCAGGACCTCAATCATGCGTTTGTACATAAGTACTGCCCTGTTCATCCTACGAAATACAACCTATTATGATTAACGTATTCTGTTTTACACTTTTGGGATAAAATGCTATTTAGGTCAGCCAGATACTGTCCCATATTTTGCCGTATGTACGCTTTATATCATTCATTCTCTTGCAACTAATTTACACAAACACTTGGTAACAGTCAGCAATAAAAAAAGTGTTATAGAAAGTCACATGTAATTATTATTTCGCTAAATAAGCAGACGAGTTGATCAACAAATACAAGCATGGCGGTTTTCTACAGGAATATTAATGGCGTCACTTCATGTTATGAGTTACATGTATGTTGTTACAAAAAATATCATTGACAATGTCGAGAGAGCTATTACGGCTTAGTTAAAGACATGTTACATTCCTTTTTTATTATTATATGCGATGCACATGAAGTGCTTGCCTGCAACGCTGAAGAAGATAAATAATACTACGTACTTTTCGCTCTTTCACTATCATTTCACACTTCCAAGACTTGGAACTTTGTTATATTTTGCATTTCAAGACTTCCACACACGTTGGAAATTTTTTCATTTTTTCTGTAAATTGACTGACCTAAACAGCAGCTAACCCCCTTTTGTAGGGTGATTTTACAAAAAAGAAAAAGCTGCGTTAAATTAAATATACTGCGGTTTGCAAACAGATTACCAATCTTTCGCGTAAATTTACAAAAGAAAAGTGATTTTCGAAACAATAGTTTCTATTCACACACTGTTCTAGAAGTTACTTATAGTTTAAAAACATGAAATCACAAAGGCGCTCACTTAACTGTTGCATCCTGTACTCTCTCTCTTTCACACACACAAACACGCCCAAAATAACGTAGAAGCATTCATTCATATATGCATACATGAAGACTTACTAAAAATTCAGCTCAAAGGAACAATAGTAATTAATACCTTATATATCCTTTTAAAAGTGAAAAACGAAAATGCCACTTTTTTAAGTACGGTTTGTCTTTTTTCCTTAGTTTTCAAACTTCTTGTTACGCAACGCCACACAACAAAAACACACAAATCAAACAAAAAAATCAGTTTCCCACTGTCTTGAAAGTTTTTATCTTCTATCTTCTCGTAATGCTGTTTCACAACCTTAATAAACAAAATAACTGCTGGTGCAATCACTATAATAATGTACTAATAAAACAAAAAAGGAGAGAGTACATAAAATTGCACATTTTCACACCGACAAACGAGTGTTTTTCTTTTTTTTATTATGAAAGTACTTTGGGTATTGAAATAATAAGTACACCTAATGGAATGATCATGGTTCGTTTCTTAGGTCGACTTTTCATGCACAAGCTAGCTGCATCTTTTGCTTACGATTTGGCTGAGTAGCCAATTGAAACACGTGTTAGGTGTTTCTATTGGCTGGCTACCCATAGAAATCGCAAGAATAGAACACGGATATTGCGTGCATGAAAAACCAACCTTATATATACATACCTATCACATTTACACACACACACGCGCGCGCTCGTCTACCGTATCTACACGTAAATACACTCTAGCAAACACACTGTTGCCAAGACAGTAAAACAAAGAAAGACAAAACAGGTAGGTAAGAAAAAACATATTTTCCTTTTCTGTAAAATAAAAAGAAGTGATATTTCATTAATATTTCGGCGACTTCGTTCACAAGCATGCGCACATTTGTCTATAATCAAATCTTAGGCCCGATTGACACGGAAGTATTTCTGTTTACCATATATTCCATTAAAATCGTTATGGAATATAGCATAGCATCTTGCATTATTGTACTTTGACACGGTAGTATTTGTGCTAGCACTATACGATTTATCGTAGCATAAATCCTTCCGTATCAAGGGAGCCTGAGTTTAAATCGTTCTTACCTATTAAATGATATTAAGATCTTGACTATTCTAACAAAATGTGCTTTAGTCTCATTATTTTTTAAATATCTTACAATAATGGGATGATTTGATATGCATAGGGCCTACATACTTGATATAACTATATTTATATCTACAACTAGTTGTTTATATATTTGTTGCACCGTTTTTCATTATCACCTAAAATTACGCAATATTCGATCCAAAACACTGTTTCCTTTCCTGCAACATTAAGAGTCATGGTTCTTAGGTATTAAATGACACTATGTAGGCTAATTCAAAAGTTGGTTGATAATAATCTCACTCTGAAATAGAACTTATTATACAAGTTAACGTATTTCTTTCGTGTTTATTTTTTATCTTGCCACTTTCTGTGTGAATCACAGAAATTATCACACTCATATTTTTTTGTTTTAAACACTTTTTTAGTTTTTATACTTCTTCTTCCCTAATGGGAAGTCAATCTCTGTATATAATTCTTTTTATCACGAGAAACAACACAGTTTTTTCCAGAACGATTGTTTCTTTTCGGAATAACCTGATTTCTTGTCCTTGTTCCGACTCCTCCAGCGACCTCCGGTGGTTACTTTTTGAAGTTCTGAGTTCCGACTGAGTGCACAAAGAATTGCTTGGTCGAAGACTTCTTTCAGATTCTTCTGCGTAAGTGCCGAACTTTCAATGTACATTTCTGCTCCAATCCTGTTGGCGAGTTTCCGTGCCTGTTCTTCGTTAACTGGCTGTTCCCTGTACCGTGCCAATTCAATTAGTACTTTGACATCGCTTCGCAAATCGCTCTGAGTGCCCACAAGGATGATGGGTGCGTCCGGGCAATGACGTCGCAGTTCTGGAAGCCATTTGTCCGTAACATTATGATAAGATGTCGGCGATACTACGCTGAAGCAAACGAGAAAGACATCCGTGTTTGGATAACACAACGGCCTCAAGGAGTCGAAGTCGTCCTGTAACGAGAAAAATGAAACGGACCATGAATTAATAAATAGTGAAGTATCGATATGTATACTAATAAACAGATTTTTTAAAAGTAAAAATTAAACAAAAGTTAATTATACAGAGTAGAGTATTTAAGAAATCACACAATTTTATGGAGAAATATTTTTTTCCTGTTTCCACGTATAATCAGAAAACGTTTCTCCATTGTACTACTATGACCTATGGTTTCTGACAAACAGATTATGACGTTAAATAGCTCATACTTATTATGAAACAACACTACATCAAGAGCGAAAGTTACCGAACAAATCTAGTATCAAATGATTGTATCTACGACAAGTTCAGAAGATCTGGAAAATCTCGCGAACACACTAAATCGTCGACGCACAATATTGACAGAGAAAAGAAATAATAATCATAAGGGCTGATTTACATGCAAGCTTGCGTTGCTTGCTCTGTGTGCGATTTGGGTTAGTAACCAATTCTACGTACTACGTAATAAAACACGTGCTTCAATTGACTACTCACCCAAATCGCACGCAAAGCAAGCTTGCATGTAAATCAGCCCTAAGGGTATCAATGCGTATGCCCCTCTCCCACAATAAAAAAAAACTCCGTTATTAAAGATGTGTTCACACAAAATTCGTATCATACAGAAGCTGTTTTGAAGATGCGTCAAGAGTCGTCTATACCATTGTCACTGGTTTAACTCATCATGAATTCATTTGACGGTTATTTCACGAAAACGGCATATTGAACAATCACGAAAACAATTGAACTGCTGCGACTGAAACATCGCACTTATATATTTCGTCAAGTTTTCCCCCCCTCTTTTTTGATGTTAAATTTATGGCCTGAATATAATCTTTTTCTTGGTTTAACCCTCAAAACACTCGCAAATAAGGGAAGGGTCCACTAGATCCCAGGTCACCATACAACATACACATATTTCTTGTGAAACACCATAAAACACACATTAATTCTTATAGCGAAAAGAGACAATTTGTAAATAATGCCTACAACAGTCGCATTATCTGGATAGCCCCTTCTCACTGCAAGGGCGGCGAGTAGCACAAAAACATTTGGGGGAGCGTGGACATGATTTATTAGCTTAAAGTTATTTTTTAACATAAGAATCAATCATTTACATGGTGAATAAAAACTACGGTAAAATCTTACGGCAAGGAAATCTTCAATTTCAGTATTATAACACGTACACTATTTATAATATTAGCATAATACTTGCTAGAATATAGTCTAGATTCTAACTGATTTGTCAGGTTACATAAAAACCGTGTTCAGACGTTTACCTCGCTTCCTTTTATTCAATATTTACAAACTTTTTCTCTACATTGAGGAACAATCTCTACCGTGCATAATATTGGGGGTGGGTGGTGGGTGGATCCCCATATCCCCTGCTTCGTCGTTGATGACTCACTCGCAAAACCCTTCGTTTTTTGTATACGTGGATGAGTTTCACAAAACTGATGCTTCGCTACAATACTTCAAGGTTTTCTTGAAACAAAATAATTTGAGTTTCTGTCTGGAAATCTAAACTCTTTTCTTGTAAAGAAAATCAAACTAAATTTCACATAATTGATTTACAAACCAGTAGAAGTAAGTAAATGCAAGTAGGAACTTGAACTCTGCCTGGTTCACGCATGCAAGTGCTTTTCAGAAAAAAAATCCGAAATATGTTCGAAAAAGACTCGCAGGGTTACAAAATCCGTGTAAAGTTGCTAAGAATGAAGGTGGAGGATGAATATGCAGGTCAAATTGACGTTGAAAGTATGTAAGGGTGAGTAGCCTATCTACGTCTACGTTTAGTAAATTTTGAGGTTTTTTTTTTTTTTTTACGTTTGACCATACATGTATTTCCGCTATTTTCAGCACATGTTTTTCAGATTTTAGTACATAAAATGCATAGAAAGAGACTACATACAGAGCCATCTACTGGTATTTTTGCTGAACTCACAGAGGTGGGTGTAATATAAAAACTGGTGATATTGTTAGATAGAGCATTAGAACGATGAATATTATAATTACAATATAAAAAAATAGATATAGCATCTAATAAATAACTGACTTTAAAACATCAATTATCATGAACGATAGATTGTAAAACTGTATAATATATCAAATACTATTATAAAACAGCAATTATTAAAACGAATGCGCAATCTATGGGAATAATTAGCCATTTCCGCGCTAAATTACATAATACGAATACAAATACAAAATACATAATTAGGATTTGAATTTATCAGACAAGAATAAAAGTAAGCAACTTATGGAAAGTATACATATAACTTGCCGTTTATTGAGTGAAAACACGCTAGTAAAACATAGGCCTACTACGAAATAATAAGACACGCTAATTTATCTATTGGTCTGCCTATCATAAGATATTAATTCCCTATACATAGCAAAATTTTATAGACGATTCCACAGAAACGCTAATTGTGGAACCACTACGTAACGAATACATTTTATCATTTGGAAAAAGTTACGGATTACACTTTATAAACAACCGAAGCTGGAAAAGCAATTTAAGGATAATCTATAATTAAACTTGTTCAAGGACAAACTAATATCATTGATACGATAAGTAGCATACACACGTCTTCAAGATACAGTAATTGTATACCGGTATAAGAAAACATAAAATAAGACAGATAACTTATCTTTTTCATACATACTCATCAAATACCTTACAATATAGGCCTACATATTATGTAACAAATTTCGGATATTTTCAGGGATTAAGCCAGGATTTTCAATTTAGAGCTGTAAAGCAGAAATTGGAGGATGTAAATGGTTTTGCAGAGTTTCTACCAATTTTCACCGTACAAAATTTTAAGTTGGGAGTATGTACTCAAGAATTTGAGGAGTGACCCCCCCCCCTCTGGCAGAATCCCCGAGTATAAATAAGAGGATATTTCATCTTTAATAGTAGACACAACGTTTCAACGCTGAAAATATTGAGTAGATTCTAGAATCTAAACCAAGTAGAAGACAACAATTACAGGTGGTTATTGGATTGCTTCATTGTTATATGGACAATCCTTTGCATTTCCAAACTTTCCACCACACTATCCACAATCAATTCATACCTGCGGCAGTCTTTTGTTTAGATTGATACTGCACCGAGTGTCTGCTTCAGACGTAAAAAAAGAACCTGTCAGTAACTAATTATATTTCCCACCTGCCCCTATCTTGCATACATACGTTGCTGTGAAAAATAATAACACTGCAGTCCTCAACGGTAGTCTGTCTATATTATTCTTTTTTGACTTATTTGTTCTCACGTCGTTTTTCTTCCTCGTTCATTATGCACGGAAAGAGACTGCATACACAGCCATCTGTTGGCATTTTGTTGTACTCACAAAGAGGTGCATGCAATCAACCTTTCAAAAAGGAGAAAGAAAGAAAACAAAACATAATGAAAATAGTACTTTTGTATCTAATTCCAAATGCAGAACAAAACACCTGAATTGTACTAAAGAAGCTACGAATATTTTAATAAAAATAAAGGTTCTTTTTTTAGTGTAATTTTCGCAGACTAAAGACTGTATTGCAGGTGCTTTGTTCAAAGATCCATCTGCAATCTTTTTCACCTGTCTCCTGTCTGTCGGCTTCTGTTCTGCGCGGACGGTAACTGCGAATAGTTTACAATGGAAGTCAGAACCGGTTGCGTAAAAGTTAACGTCCTAATTATCCTGTCGATGATTCATAAATAAAAGAAGCATCTATTTATTAAATCGTTCTATGCGTATTTACTTCCATTTGCTTCTTCTCCCCTTCCCATACAAGAAATTAATTATCTAGTCTCATTTTGGACCATCGAGCTCTAGGTAACATTACTGGAGCGATCGGCCTGTGTCGAAAGATAAACGCCAGAGAAAACATTTAACCTCGATTGTCCACTTCCAATCTCATAAAATATTTTACACTTGTTTTCGCTGTGCGGCCCGTTTTTTATTCATGACTTAATTCTTGATTTATACGTACCGGATTGTGCATATAAATATTTTTTACAATTTTGCAAGAATAAAGACAAATTTAAAAAACTGACCACACAGTGATAACAAGCATAAAAAATGATTTAGAACTAAAAATTTGGTCCACATTGGTTTAGACTGGATGTGGACAATCGACATTAATTGTCCCCTCTGCTCCTTGGACTCATTACATTTTTAATAACAGCGATTAGTCTAGTATCACTTTTAGATGTCTTCCCAAAACATTGTAATCCCAAGTTATGCCTTATTTACATTACTAACATCTTACCATGGCTAACGTTTAACCGAGATCATTTTAGTAATGTAAACGCAAGTTGCCGTTAACGCGGGTTTCAAAGTTACACAAAAGCTGGCCGTTAAGCGCAGCTCACTTGGTGAGTTTATTTATTTATTTATCGAAATATATAGCCTCCTAGTGGTGCTTATCACTTTTAAAGTATAAAAGAATGATGGCAGAACTAATCTACAAAATATTATGCTACAATCAATTCATTTGTGCTCATTATTATATAATTTAAACCTCTACCGTGTAAGCTTCGAGTATGGAAAAGACAGATTCCTTAGGGCTCCTTTCCTTGGAAGCTTGCGTTGCTTGCGCTTTGGGTGATAGCCTATTGAAATACGTGTTACACGTAGAACAGGTAATAGGGGGCCTTAAAACATGCGTATCAATTGGCTACTCACCCTAATCGCAAGCAACGCAAACGATCATGAAAACAAGCCCTTACTCTAAGCCTGTAACCCTTTTCTCAACCATGATTTTTACCATCCTAACGATCTTAGTAATCTAAACAAAGCATTAGCCTGCAAGTTATAGATAAGAGAATATAGATAACTGAATCCCTCAAGCTGAGTATTTTTCCTGCCACCAAGTGTCAGTTCACCGAAACTAGGAAAGAAATAATAATAGTGTACCATGTACAAAATCGGTGCGTTTTACGCCTATTTATCGTGGACCAATAAGGGCTGCTTTCCCTGAAAGCTTGTGTAGCCTTCTTTCCTTGCGATTTGGGTGAACAGCCAATTGAAACACGTATTACACGTAGAATACGTAATAAAATATGTGTTTTAATTGGCTACTCACCCTAATGGCATGCAACGAAAGCGTACATGAAAATCAGCCTTTAGACTAGGCCTACTAGATCGCACTCCTTGTTTTTTTTTCTGGTTTTAGAAATCGTTTGAATTAACACCAGATGGCAGTACGAGGAACTATGGGGCTTCATTATCTATAGTTATCTTATCTAAGACTCGTAGATAAACTCAGGGAATAAAATGATTTGGTCAATAAACCTTTATGATGAATAATAATAAATACACAGAACAGTATAAATGCAAGACGAGAAAAGGTAATTTAAATATAATTTAAACCACAAGCTTAAAAGTATTTTTTCTTTAAAGTAAACCGAGAATAGAAGACTCAACCATGAATAGAACCTGGGACCGCTAGTGCAGAAAGCAAAGACTAAACAGTGAGGATACACACAAACATTATATTAATAGAAAGAAAAGAAATTGCTCTCATGAAGCAGACAGATGGAACTTTAAATGCACGTAAACACTAAGAACAGATGTTTGCCACCAAAGTAAAAATATAACAGGAAGACAGCAATTACCTTATGATTTGTAAATTGCTCATTAGCATAAACATATGTCTCTGCAAACAAAAACTTGGACACCGTGTAAAATACAAATGTCGATTATACGGTTTACGGTTCTCACAAATTATATTCAGGCAACATGTGTATAAAACTTTTTTTTTTAAGTTGGAACCATCGAGCTCTACGTAAACTATACTGGAGTGACTACTTAGTGTTGAAAGACAGACGCCAGAGCAAATATTTAAGCTCGTTTGTCCACTTCCAGTCTAATCCGATGTGGACCAAATTTTCAGTTCTAACTCAGTTTTATACGCTTGATATCACTGTGTGGCCCGTTTTTTTTTATTTAAGTCTTAATTCGTGAGTTATTCATGTACGAGTATATCGTACTCTGCATACAATAGAAAATACTGCAAATAATATTTACGTTTTATGCAAGAATTAAGACATTAATTAAAAAACGGGCCACACAGCGATATCAGGCGTAAAAAACTGAGTTAGAATCGAAAATTTGGTCATTATTAGTATAGACTGGAAGTGGACAAACGAGATTAAGTTTCCTCCCCGCTCCTTAGCTTCACATATTCATGAAATTTTCAATGGCTGCAGTCAGTCCAGTATCGTATTAATGGAGGTCGATGGTTGGAACTATGTTAATCGAAATTGATATGCTTCATATACATCACGCACATACTGTATAAGTTAAGAAAAATATGAATTCACCAGAAAATTAAACTTAGAAATAAGGATCTTGTTTACCCCTCATTTTTCCGATTTTAGTAAATTGAGGAAAACGAAATACATTTATATAGTTTTGTAAAGCTAGCAAGATAGTACTATTGACCTCTTATCTAAAACTGCTACTGGACTGATTGATCCCAATAAAATATAAACGAAATTATGAAGCCAGGGAGAGGAAGGGACAGGTAATCTCGATTGTCTACGTCCAGTCTAAACCAATATGGACCAAATTTTCAGTTTTAACTTAGCGACGATTTTTATCGCTATGCGGACAGTTTTTTATTTATATCTTCATTCTTACAAAAAGAAGTAAATATTATTTATAGGATGTACTTTTACATGCACAGAATAGTACTTGTACAACTCAAGAATTGAGATATAAACTAAAAAAAAAACGGGCCACACAGTGATACTAAGAGAGTTAGAACCGAAAATATGTACATATTGGTTTAGCCTGGAAGTGGATGGTTGAGGTCAAATCTATCCTTCGACACTAAACGATCACTCCACTATCGTTATGTAGATATCGATGGGTAGTACTTACGAAACTCTGTGGTATGGAACGATAAATGCTGCAAAGCTGATATATTTAACTGTCCATCTTATGACGTCATAATATACGAGTAGTAAAATACCACAAGTGAAAGTAACTTCTTTGCAATACATCCCTTCACATCACATAATTCCATAAGTAGACCTAGTAATTTACCTGCTTTCATAAAACCATAATAATGTATTTCGTTTTACAGCAATTTTTGAAGAAGAAAAAAGTGTGGGCAAACTTAGTGTTAAGTCTTACCTGTGGGGAAAAAAGAAAAAGAATCCAGCACCAGTGGTGTAGTGGATACAGTCGCGGCCTTCTTATGGGCACTCGGGAGGCACGCAGGTTTGAGCGAAGTTTTCCAGCGTTTTCTTTACTTTTACTATAAGAATAGCAGTATAATACTTCAGTTCTACAATCGACCGCTAAACTTTTAGTCTGGTTTTGGCCAATGAGTGTACGCAAAATGAGAGTTGCCTCAACTTAGCGCTGACTAGAAGTTTAGCGGTCGATTGTAGAACTGACCCTTAGACAAGATCCTGGCTGTTACATTTACTTTCCCTGGCCCCCTAAGTGTGCTCACCTACGGGCATAATCTCTCTAAATGACGGACAGGCCACAACTGACTCTGATCCGTAAGTGAAAGTTAAATAAAGTGAAATTTGCTACGTAAAATGTTACTAGAGGGAAGAAAAGGGTCTGATTTTATTATGCATTGCATGATGAATCATTGTTCATTTGATTCACGCAATGAATCATAGTATCCAACGAAACATCTTAAATTATCAATTTGAATTGTATAACATGACAGTTATTAAGTGGTTTTACACGTCGTAAACCTATAATAATTCTTCAAAACAGAGCGTTATTATGGTATTCAATCGGTGTGAAAGTTAACAGAGGAATACACTCTGACACTACTTCCTCTTTCGACATATAGATGGCTCTCCATTCTTTTGTTACAATAGGAAGGAAAATATCTTTTTTACTTTGGTTAGACACTAAAATTACCCGCATGAATTTCCCACATTTTCAATTTACTTGCATAGCATGCAACGAAATTCTCTTCTTCATGTCTGAAACTACAGCAAGTAACAGTAAAGAATACCAGCATGAAACCGAGAAAGAAGGATGGTGGTTGTATGGAAAAAAGAAGAAGAAGCAGCAGACATTACTCTGTGAAATATATCTATAATACATTCGGCTTCCGGTTAAAAGAACAAAAGATTTATTATTTTATAAAAAAAGACACCATGATTTCGGTTAACAGCAAAAAATATAACCGCAACCACAAACAAAACCATACACAACACCGACTCAAGTGGTTCTCATTGCACACAGTAACGGCGCCATCTAATCACAAGGAAACTGGTTGTGTCAGTGAAGACCAAAATTACCACAGAAAGTATTCACGCTTTTTTTCTCAAGGTTGTCTCCGAGTAAACAAGCACGGAAGTTGATAGTTATACGCCCTCCTTCGCGTTTAGCCGATCATTTCTATATTGTTTCCATTACGAAACGATTCCCTCGTTAAACTCAATGTTGTTTTTACAAATAACTGTTGGGACTTTTATAAACAATAATAATATTTAGTAAGGAAATGCAAAAATCCGCTAACTACAAAACAAAAAGTCACACCTTTTCCGTAAGTGACATTATTGTTGTATTGTTCAAAATGTACTTATTTATGTTGGTAGTAATATTACGTTCTGTAAAAGTTTCGTTCGATTGCGTGCTTGTACTTCAATTATATTGCAAAAAAAAAGGTTATAAGGGCTGATTTTCATGAAAGTATGCGTTGCTTGCGATTTGCGTGAGTAGTCCAATTAAAACACGTGTTTTATTGTAAGGTAAGTGTAACACGTGTTTCAATTGACTATTCACCCAAATCGCAAGCTTTCATGAAAATCAGTCCTAACACCCCAACAGTTTGTTCATGATAAGGTAGCCCAGAGCAATCAATCAGAAAAAAAAAAACAAGTCGTAACCGTCAAGAGTTGCGATATTTTCCTCCTCTTTCAATAGTACTTCAGTCAATAGAGTAAAGACTGAAAAAAATCTCGGAAATCATGATTATATTGACCTGTTTTTAACCCTCGTCCTCTTCGAAATAGACCCAGTCTACCCTAAGTAATGAGACTGTATCATTTGCCCAGACGATTATGTGTATACACAGAACTACTATTGTAGTACTAAATATTCAAAATTAGATAATTGCATACTATATGTGACGAGTTTGAATTTTATTTATGGCCTTGAAGGTAACTTTGACTCGGGCCGGGATAGCTAGGAAAGAGACTGTGCTAATGAAGTCACCTAGGTCTTAGTTTAAAGGTCCATCCCAGTATTAGTTTGGTGTGACTGAGAAAAACTCTAGGAAAACATCACTCACGATGCTTGGCCGTTAGAATCGATCCCACGACCTTCGTTGACCCGAAGATCCCTGGTCAAGGTGAAGCGATGATAGTTTGTCGTTGCCTCCATCCTGAGGACGGCAGCTACAGTTCAACGTGGACTTCGAAAAGCTTATCACTTCACCGAGAATCGAACACGGGACCCCTTGATTAGGAGACACCGAACATCACCACTCAAGCGGCCTTTTACCCTTAACGACAGTAACGCCGCATAGTGACCATCACGAGTACGTCATAAGATAAAAGAAACAGTTAATTTATCTGCTTTCACTCATCTAAGATATACTTTTCCATATCGTTCACTGATTCTGCTATTTGTACATGGAATAACCAATACAAGACAGCTGTAGGCAATATCTACTGTGAACAAGCAAATATCAAATGTACGCTATACGTAGACTGCATGGATGTTTCGGTCCTGTTACGGGTCATACTGCCTGGTGATTTTCGGTGTTTTCGGCAGTTTCACCACGTGAATGCCGGCATGGTAGCGACAAAGATCCTGACCGCTACTTGACTCTTCCCTGTTCTCGGAAGTGCTTATCGAGGGACGTCATTCTTTAGATTTGAGTCCGGCTTACGCCATAACTGTCATTCCAGCCCATTCATGTACTAAGATTCATGAATGGATGAAAACAAGCAAAGATAGCGTTTGACTAAAAAAAAAAAGTCCTGCGTTCGATTGCCTAAACTCCTTGTTTCGAACGCTAGTAGTTTCGAAAGACTAATCAGAAAGCAGCAGGTCCCGAGCCTTAAAGTTTCCTGTTGCATTACAATGAGAAAAACTTTTACCCGGACTTAACTATACAACACATCATGAATAACGTTTATTTATTTATTTATTATGGAACATTTTTTGTAGGTGTGAAGTGAATCACGCCACCAATTCCTGAGTTTTAATTAAACATACGGCAACTCAATCTGAATGTAAATGAGCTGAAGAATAACTATTATTCTCTCGCATGTCAATATTCAATTATACCCATCCCTCTATTTACGATGATTCGCACTTACGTCCGTTTCAAATTCTGACTAGTCCTGACTTACGTACAGTTGCTTTGCATTTACATCTGACTAGAGTCCACGTGAACCACCCTGTCGTTTCACCAGCAGCATTCATAACATTGTACTTCGTCTTACGTTACCCTCTGGAATCAAAAGGTCCTAAGTGCAGGCAGGGTATTGGTGTATTTGTAGGAACCCCTATTTGGAAACTTCACAGCTGCACGCAGCTGTTCGCTGGGTTGCATACACATTCAGGGGGACTTGATCCGAAAAAATGCTCAAGAAAGTGCTGGTTTATGAAACATATAGGGTAGTCCGGGACTATTTCAATAAAAAACGGCTATATCGACCAGAAGAAAAAACAGGTAAACACCATAAAGTTGCGAGAGTTTCCTCCAATAGTATTTCAGTCGATAGTGCGTAGACTGGAAAAAAAATCTTGCAAATCACGATCGTATTGATCTGTTTTTGTCCTTTGACTGAAACAGAACCGATCTATCTATCCTATATGTACAGGGGCATAGGCGCCGCCAGAAATTTAGTCAGGAGGGGGCAAATTTAAGGATGATAAGATTCACTATATTTCGTACATATGTTTATAACGCGTGGTGGTTGTGTAGACTAGAAGTTGTATAGTCGTGTTTGTAAGCGGCGAACTCCCAAAGAAGCATACAATTCAGTGTCTAGTTCTAACTGTCAAGCATGAAATGAATGAACACTGGAAATATTTTAGAATATTAACTGAAATATACAGAAGAAAGTGGTCGTGCCTTTGCCGTATGAATACGTCTTGATCTGGACAGAACTAAACATAAGAAACACTAAATGTGCCAGTACATACAAACACAAATTGTTATTCGTAAGAAACACATGGACACCAATCACTTCCTCAATCTTTCTTGTAGAAGGCCAAGCTTCTTTTATTTATGATGGTAATGGAATTGTCTATTTTAAAAATAGAAAAAAACAAAGTCAGGGAGGGGCATATACCCCCTCTTTCCCTTACGTGCCGGCGCCCATGTGTTAGTTCTCTCTCCTAAATCCAGCCCTGGTTAAAAGCAACAGCTGCCACCTACAGCAAACTGACAGTTTTTTTTTTTATTAATTGAAACGATATACAGTGTGTGTTCTGTACTGTTATTTTGTAATCGTACTTAAAAATGTTACAACAAATGAAATAAAATATGTATAAACTGTATCGGTTGGTTCCGGTCCCGTTTGAGCCGGATAAACGGGGTTCCACTGTATTACTTACAGACCAACTTTTGTGTTGCCCGCACTCAACACATCTTCATGTTAATATTCAAATCTACTTAAAAGCCGACTTTATTTACCAAATCTTGGTGTTTTTGATTAGATTTTTCAGGAGAATTTATAATAAATCACCAAAAAGAGAATGAATGAAGTTATACCCCTTCCACTCCACCCATCACTTTCGCTCCATGAACTATAATAGGAAAATAAATGATAAGAAAAAATATCTTCCATTATTAAGAAATTGATCACTTTTTGAACGTTATTTCTATGGCTGGCAACGACAATTCAGACGTTACTCTGTGGGCGGACTGCCAAAAAAGTTGATGGCTAATCGCCAAGTAAGACATACGATAAATGAGGGATGAAGAAGTACAAAAAAAAAAAAAGATGAAGAAAAGAAAAGAAAGGACACCGAACCGGGAACTTCCGCAATTCAGTGGAGCCTCTCTCTTCTTTCTCTCTTTCAAACGAATAGAATGGAATCAGAGATAATGAAAATTTGTTGAGTGATCAGATTGCATCCCACTTCCCCAGTGGCCACCCACCCTCTTCTCGCGGCGCTTCAAAAGAGAGAGAGAGAGGACGTGCTGCTGGATGATAGGCTTTAGTTCGAGGTCCGGGCGGGCAAACTGCCAGCCCAGCTGAGTCTTTTTGTCTCTCTCTCTCCAGAGTGTTATAGAGATCGATTTCTCTATGAGCCACACCGCTCTCGACGTGCTATCCAACCCACAAACACTAACACCATCTGCAATCCACAGCGTCAACTAATCGAATGCCATGCAGAAACTTCATTAAGACACAGTATATTAAACTCGAATGCCTCCACGGACCATACAGGCGATAACATCCGCAAAACTAGAAGCCACGCTAGTTGCTTGCTGTTACTGCTGGTGTATCACAAGGAGCTAATTCTCTGTTCCGTCTAAAGCTTTCCTTTTACATTGTAATTCACGCGTAGGCAAACCCGGAACAAAAGCCAATATCACCGCCCTTGGCTAAAGAAAAAAGAGTCATTATTAGATTATTAGCAGCGAAGGTAAACGCGGTGTTACGAAAAACGAAGGTGCAGCGTGCACATAATATAAAACTTACGTCTTTCTTTTCAATCGTGTAGTTTGGAACTTTTCAGTTTGATGATACAATCTGAGGATGGAAGAAAGGGAGTTTTAATACGATAGTTTGCTGTTAAATTGTATTATTTTAACCCTTATATTTTTTAATTACGTTTCACATTCACTAACGCTAATATTACAATAAGTTTAGGTGCAATTTCAGGTTGGATTCTCAAATAAGTTGGTAAGAAGTACCTCGACGTACGCAACAGGTTCCAGGCTCAAATGTCAATGCAAGCTACAAACTGACAGGTTCTTCTCCGTGATTTCTTCTCAGTCCAACAAACCAGCACCTGTCCTGCCTAGTACTACAGAACCTAGTGGACTACTTGGAGCTCAAAATGAATCTACTAGCTCAATACATTCCGCTTAAAAACGGGAAGTTCCATCAGTAGGTCATATTTATTTTATAGCAACACCATGATATACAGTTGTAAATACACAAGTGATGATCACTCTTTGAGGCGTAAGTAAATATTCTTAGATAAAAGATTGCACATTTACAAAGGTATCAAAAAATGTCGATAGTGCATTACACTGTATTATATTT